>AWUE01018688.1:0-15026 GCA_001974825.2 Corchorus olitorius | reverse complement strand
AAAAAATTAAACATTGTGGACTCTTGAGAGAAATTTACATGTTTGAAATTATAGCCTAAAGGAGAAAATATGGGTTGGTTGGCGAGATTGGGCCTAAAAAAACCCATTTAACCTAGTATCGCTCATATCGGATGTATCATAAAATACGCATCGTTCCCGTATCGTCCGATATATTACCGATTCGCTTTTAAATACATCGATTTCTATAAATACGTATCGCATATCGTACGATATTAATAATTATGATTAACACATCATCAAAATGCCAAATAACAAGTCAAAAATCACATAGGCTGACATGCATAGACGATGACAGATTTGAAATGTATTATCAATTATTCATTTACTATTTCCTTTTTCTATAATGTATGAACATTTTTTTTTCTTTTAACAAGAAATGCAAAACCAAGTACTTGCACCATCCTGGCAGAACAAATATAGATACATCCAGGTACTTATGCCATTTGAAAAATCAATATCAACTATCAATATCTAGTAGCCATTTTGGATTCTGATTAATATATGGTTGAAACTTGAGTCATTTTGGACTTCAAACGAATTGAAAACTCTTCCCAATATAAAATATGATTTTTATTGTCTTTTTACTAACAAAACTCATATATACTTGAAATTATTGGAGAAAATTTCAAATCCTTATCACATAAGGATTCAAACTCCTCAACAGATAGGAAACTTAATCAAACTTCATAGTTTAACTTCGTAGCTTATCAGTTATTTATCCTTGTAAACTTTAAACTCTTAGCTTATCAGTTTAGCTACAATACGATTAAGCCTTCTTCATCAAATATTCTGCTACTCTTATATGGCATCACAGAGCTAGGCTAGGTTCGTTCGGTTTTTGAACCACCTTCATTTTTTTCCCATCACAATGTCTTCTTCTCCTATCCTTTCGACCTCATCTAACTCCAACTCTTCTGAAAACTCCCAATCAAGCTAAGACCCCAAAATTTTCCTTCTGCTACTCTTATAGAAATTATATATGTTTAATTTTATTCTAGTATAATTTTTATTTCTCAAAAATTTAAAAATATACATAACTTAAAAAAATATAACTAAAAGTTCCCAACTAATTTTCCTTTTTTAAAAAAAATTTATGAAGTATACAAATAAAAAAAAATTGCTATCAAACCAAGAAAAAAAGAATCTAGGTGAGTATCATAATTATACAAAAAAAATTTTAATTTTTTAATAAAAAATTAAACATTGTGGACTCTTGAGAGAAATTTACATGTTTAAAACTATAGCCTAAAGGAGAAAATATGGGTTGGTTGGCTAGATTGGGCCTAAAAAAAACCATTTAACCTAGTATCGCTCATATCGGATGTATCGTAAAATACGCATTATTCCCATATCGTCCGATATATTACCGATTCGCTTTTAAATACATCGATTTCTATAAATACATATCGCATATCGTACGATATTAATAATTATGATTAACACATCATCAAAATGCCAAATAACAAGTCAAAAATCACATAGGCTGACATGCATAGACGATGACAGATTTGAATGTGTTATCAATTATTCATTTACTATTTCCTTTTTCTATAATGTATGAACAATTTTTTTTTTCTTTTAACAAGAAATGCAAAACCAAGTACTTGCACCATCCTAGCAGAACAAATATAGATACATCCAGCTACTTATGCCATTTGAAAAATCAATATCAACTATCAATATCTAGTAGCCATTTTGGATTCTGATTAATATATGGTTGAGACTTGAGTCATTTTGGACTTCAAACGAATTGAAAACTCTTTCCGCACTTATTTTCTATTTACCATACTCAAATTTGAAACTTTATTTAAAGGATATTAAATCTATTTTTTTTTTGGAAGAAATATTAAATCTATTCTAATCAAAGAAACATATATTCGTAATATTGAATCAAACGATTCCTTCGAACAAGTACGATTATGAAGCCTAAGTATCTGATGTCAGAGACTCAATTCATCAAATTTTTTTTTTTTTGGCGTTTGACCTTATTAGGAATTGAACTCTATAGTTACCCAAACTAAGAGTCTAATAATAGTACTTTATCAAACAGACCACCTAACTAATGATAAATACCCCCCCTCTCCTTTTATTTGACCATATAGAATGAAGAAATAATTGTATTTCATTGTAAAAATCCCTTTTTCCATTATTTTATTCAAATTCTTCAACCCTAAAGGCTAAACCTCCAAATTAATGGTCCAAACAGACAAAAGTCAATGTTTGTTTTGTTATAACATGGCAAGCTCACCATCAGCAGTTAATGTACCGACAAAAGGAACTCCCACTGTCACACCAACAAATATATATATCATTCAAACAATCAAACACCACAATCACTGGCGAACTTAAACAATTCTACTATTATTATTAAATTAAACTTCCAAAGTCCAAAACAAATGGTATATATATGTTATGTTATACAGCCCATGTGAGGTGTACAAGGAAAAAGAGAGAAGCTCGTTTAACAAATTCCTGTTGGATATAAGGAGTTTAATGTCGCTTAAATAAAGTTAATTCCGGGTTTATATATATTGAAAGAGCTTTTCGATGAGGCTCCACTCTGGATTATAATCATAATCTAAGATGGCTCGAATTTTTATTAGTCGGAACTACCAGGTACAGGTACAGGATTCGTATAAAAATAGTGTTTGAGTAGTTGTTCAAAACAAACCCAACTGTCACAACTACAATTATGTTCTAGTTTTTGCACAGGGCCACGCCCACGCACCCCCTGGGCCTGCAGAAAAAGGTATGCATATTTTACAACTTAGATTCGATTCCAATTTGTTTAGAATCTTAAAGGCATTGGCATTGGCATTGCCAGGCAGGCAGGCAAGGAAAGAAGATGGAAATGAGAGGATTTGAATGCAAATTTTTATATAAAAAAGTGGGGTAATGATCAAGTGCAAAGAAATGATTGCAAACGTAAACAAGGCAGGACCCAGATTGAAGGTTGGTGCCTTGGTGGCTCATACACACAGCTCACGCCTGTTAACAAAAAAGCTTAGCTTTAATTGCAAAGTTGAAGAAAAATAGTCCCACCTAACCAAATCCACCTAAAAAATTGAAAGCTCAACAATTTCATTCCTCACAATCAATCAATACAGGGTGGCTTTAAGACTTAAGCACGGGTAATCATCCTTGCCAACCTTGTACTAATTAACATATGTATGCATTATCTATTGATAAAATAAAAATGTTCAACTTTTAATTTCAACTATAAAAATTTAATTTTCAATGCCATTTTCTACAAAAAGATCAAGTACCTAGAATTATCGAGATGAATGTGGAAGTATACGTATCTTGACAAGTTTGATCAACGAAATGTTTAGTAATTTTTCGTCACACAATATAGTATATTATATGTGAACTCTTAATTTCAATGATAAGAATTATTATAGTTATTATTATTTTATGAATATGGAGTCCCAAAAATCAAAGCCTCAAGGCTCAAACCATTTTATAAAGAACAAGTACATATAAGATATGAAGAAAGTTGAAAATATACAAGAACTGGGATATCCGTTTCTCGTGAGCTGAACATGAATATCTTTTGATATATATGCAAACAAAAGAACAATTTGTTGAGTTCTTAAGCATTGTTGAGTTCTTAAGCATGTTTCATATTAATGTCACACAATGTTTTCATGAATGAGAAAGAAGATGAATGAAAGGATAAAAAGAAAAGAAAAGAAAGCTTTTTTGCCCCTTCCGTTTCCTTTTCAATCTTTTTTTTGCTACTTTTCCGTTTCCTTTTTTTTCCTTTTCAATCTTTTTAAATTGGGAGAAAAGAAAGGCTTTTTCTCATCATTGTGTTTGCTTTCGTATTTTCTTGTTGTTGGACCCTCCACCCTCCATTATTTATGAAAGCTATAAATTCCCAACCCTGAAAAAGGCTTTCTCTAATTCTAAGCTTCGACACCCATGATTCAAAACACTGTGACTGTATTCTGAAACAAGAATGTTCCTGCAGGTGCAGGTTAGATAATAGATAGCAAGAAGAATAATATGACTTCTCATGTCAGATGGTTGCTTCTAAAGAAAACCCAAGTTTTCAAGACTTACTTGATTGTTCAGCTTAAATGGCAAGCAGGATCTTAGCATTCACAAGTTCCTGACTATTTCATCCAATGCACTTTGGCAGCATAATTCACAAGTTTTTTGGCACTCAATGTTAAGGTAAAAAGGGGAAATCATTACCCATTCAACTCAAACTCAACAATTAGATCAACACTCGTATCGTAACACACACTCAAATGGAAGACAGGGTTGACATTTAATTTAATTTAACAAGGATCTTTTGACTTGTAATAATTGTGAGTTACATTTTTACTATTAGTTATCATATATCAGATTGCTAGAGAATGAAATTTGATTGTCAGAAACTTCAAGAGTTCAGCACTTTACTAATTAGACCGTTCTACTTTGGTCATAAAAGCTACTTCACGCCATGTTATACATTCATGTACTAATGAAAAGCTAGAAACCATGATTGAACTTAAGGGTCAAAGCTGAAACCTGTGTTGATCATAGCCATTAGCCAATAAGCTGAATGAAGATCCTAATAAACACCACAAATTAGAAAGACTAAGATATCCATACCATCAACTTGATATTGGTCAAATGCTCAAAGGATGTTAAAATTGAGTTCTGATTAAAATTGGAAAGGTGTCTAGTATGGAAAGTATTGCAGATATGGAGCATAGACCACCAGCAATCCAAGCCGGTTGTTGCACCTTGGCCAGGCTGCTGCCGAGGCCATGCAGGCAGCAAGAAAGCGAAATATCAAATGGCAATAAACAAGGAATCTGAAGGATAACATAAACAAAATAATTAACTTGTGTTCTTGTGAATCTACAAAATATAAACGGTTCCAAGATATCGACATGATACAGAAGAAAATATACATTGCAAAACGCCACAAACAAATGCGGTAGTCATACAGCGAGTTTTATAGCCACATTATTCCCAGAGAGTCTGGAAGTTTGTGTGTTTTGCTCAATGAGCAACATATCTATTTCTTTGCAAAACCCCACATGCCAAAAGCAAAATTAAAAACCACGAGCAACTCCGGTCAGTCAAGCTCCTCACAAAAGATACAAAACAAAACAAAAACAAAAAATTGAATTGCCAAAAATTAGAGATGAATAAATTAAATTTTCATATCCATGTTTCATAGTGAGAACAATACCCTCAATCACTGAAGGGATTAACCTTGAACCTGTAGAGAAGCTTCTTCTTTTTCGAAGTAGGGTTGTCAACAGTTAGCAGTACTTTACCCAGTTCACCAACTTTGAAGCTTTGAGACACAACTGGTTCATCTTTTGGAGACATCTTTGTAGGTTTCTGAATGATGACTGTATAACTGTCTTTAGCATTAGGCATGAATTCAGCTCCATAGCTCACCTCCCAACCGACTACCCGGAGCTCCCAAACAAGGACACATTTCTGCAACGAGAAAGTTTCTGATTAAATATAAACCAATAACGAACCTTGCAGTCCTCGGCGACACAAAGACATACTAGCCTAATACATTTCTCGCTAAAGCAGGACAACCATGTATCAAGTTGCAAGTAAAGCCGGAAGTAAGAATGAAAATGCACCTCATAGATTGTTATTTCAACAGTTTGCTTGGTCCCTGGTTTAACAGTAAGCTCAGTGGCAGGATCATCATCACTGAAGTCCGGATTGCAATCACAGTAATCAACACTCAAACCACCATATTGAATAGGCACTTGCTCAGGGGATATATACCTGTTTTACAGATCAACATTACAGGATATCAACTACTAGAAAGATAATACTAATATATCAAGAACGCCCACTTAGAAGACTCCATTTGTTCAGACACATTTACTCACTTGAAAAGGGTTTCAGCAGATTTTGCTGGCCCTGCAAAAACAAACTTGCTCTTGGTTCTTTGAGTCAGGAATGGACTAATCATTGTATAGAATGCCAGATACCACCAAGGAACATTAACAAACACCTAAACAGAAGACAAAACTGCAATCAATGCATGTCCAAAGAATATTGGAATAGAGAATACAAATTCCACATCAAAGAGGATACAAAACAAACCTGTTTTGCAACAAACTCTGGATAATTGTCCTGAAGCAACTGAAGAGCCTGTTTTGTGGCTATCCTAAGCTCCCGTTTTCCAGGTCCAGGAGAATTCTTGAGATCACTGACCTGGAAAATAGTACAAACACCACCAGGACTAAAATCAAGCTTCCTGATACTCTTCTCCAGGAACTGAATCCGCCAACGCAAGAACTTCATTCGTTTCTCCTCATCTGAGAACGCTTTCTGATACAAATCTTTATTTTGAAACTCCCCATAAACATTGTAACAAACGGGATGCCCTTCCCTATCTTGTCCATGCATGAACACAACTTTGTCCATATCATCACCAAGATCTTCATCCAAAAGCTCCTCAATTCCGAAATCTTTCCTCCATTGGATCGTGCTTTTTATCATTGCAAATGCATCTTTCACTTTAAAGTCCCTTGCTCTTAGAAACTTCAAAAGGATGACATCGCTCCTATCATCTTTTAAAAGAGGGATACCCCAAATGGAAACCTCTTTTGCTTCTTCTTTCTTTTCCTTTTCTGGGTTTTCTTCACTTTTGGTTTCTGAAGAGAAAAGGTGATTGTCTAGGGCTTCTTGTACAAGCTGCTTCAGTTCTTCCAAAGCTTTTCTTTCTGTGTCAGATAGATCAGCCACTTTGTTGCTTTCCTCTTTGAAAGAACCCAAATTCTGGGGAATCTTTTTCTGATCTTCAACAACAGCAACATCTTCTTGAGCACTAGTAGTAGTTGCAGTAGTAGATACGGTAGGCTCTGGTGCCCCTGCTTCATCTTTCTCCATCATCGCCGCCAGAGACCTCGACTCTGAAACCACCTCTTCCGGCGGCGGTCTGGGTGGTTGCTGCAGCTCAGATTCTGACTCCACTACAGTTGCTGCTGCTGGAGCTGGAGTTGCTTCCGGTGCCACTTCTTCCTTCGTTTTCTCTGTTACAGATGGTATCACTTTTTCCTCTGCTTTCTCTGTTGCAGCTGGTGCCTCTTCTTCCTTTGTGTTCTCTGCTGCAGCCGGTGCCTCTTCTTCCTTTATTTTCTCTGTTACAGCTGGTGGCTCAGATTCCGGCTCCACCAGTTGCGGTGGCGGCGGTGGAGGCTGCTCTACTTTTTCAACATTATCAGTAGTATCAGGTTCCGTTGGAGGCGGCGGCGTCTGCTCCTCTGTTTCTGCTATAGCAGTTGAAGCAGATTCTGTGACGGAGACAGATACAGCTACTGCAGGAGATGGAGGTGAAGGGTCATCCTTTTCTACAACGACTGGTGAATCAGACCTCGTTACTTCGGGTGCTGGCGGCGCAGGCGGCGGTGCTTCCACAGAGGGAGCTGGGGTTGGAGTTTCATCGGCCATGTGCTACTTTGTCGTATGAAAATGGTAAACTGGTAAGGGAAAAAGGAAAGAGCTGAGAGAGAAAGTGAGAGAAGTGTGAAACTGGAGAGTGTGAAGTGAAGTGAAGAGGTTAGAGGTGGGTGGGGGCTCCAGGGAAGGGAAATATCTGGAATGACAAAAACTGGAAATGGAATCCTATGCTTTGATAAAAAGGTTACCAAGTGTCTACACCTTTTTTTGTTACCAAACAACACTTACTTTTTGAAGACAACCCAACTGTTCTTCATATAGAGCCGTTTGGCTTTGACACACCCCTTTCAAGTTCAACTTAACAAAGTTCAAAGCAAAATTTCTATTCTACCCAATATATTTTCATGGGGTATTTTTGCCACATTTCATGGGTGTGATTAGAGGTGGCAAAACGAATATAAACCGTTAATGCCTTAATGGGGCTGATGAAAGTGTCTAAAATCCAAATTGTGGTGAAAGGTGTTCAAATTCGAATATTTAGAGACTCTCTTCCCTTAATAAACAATCTATAAGTCTAAAATTTCTGTAGGTGAAAATTCAATGTATACATAAAATCCATAATAGGATTAATGTTTGTTTTTGTCTTAAAGATGTGATATCTTTGTAAATTTTTAACGGGATTGGACAATTGGTTGTGCTAACCAAGAATACACCTATAAATCCTTTTGAAGCCAAACCTTTTTTTAAAAAAATTAGTTTTCACCTTCACGTGTGTTGCACGTGACATAATGCATTTGAATAAAATATTTTTTAAAATATTTGAAAATAAAAAAAATGAATTAAAACAAATATTTAAATAATAATGAATATCAATTAGAAGTAAAAGCTTAGTATATTATCAAAATACATTGAAACAAATTAATATAAAATGTGTTATATTTGTATTTGTAAATGTTTTTGTATTCGTAAATTTTTAACCATGCTCACGCTGAGCTACATATGACATTTTAAATCAAGTATTAATAAATTTTGATATTTTAAGCGCTCACTTCGTGGATAGTTCTCTAATTTTTAAGGTTTACATGTATCAAATAATGTTCTTTGTTTGTATGTCATTTCATAAAAGTTTAACATGTATGATATCTAATTAGAAATATGCTAATAATAATCATATAAGAACAAACAAAAGAAAAGCTTCATAATTTACATATTAGGTTGTTATGTTTAATATTATAGCTACACCATACATGTAGCTCAAAATATATAGAGATATACACACAAAAATATATATACAGACTTAATTTTGCAAGAGCTTTTTCTTTTTTCATCTCACGCTCCATAGCATTAGTGAGCTTCTCTGTTTCATTTAGTAATTTATCATCTTCATTCTCCTCCTCTTAACATGGGTCCTTTGATAATACATGTCATACTGCCGGAAAAAAAAATTAAAATCAAGGATTAAGAAACCACATTTTATATATATTTATTAGTAAATACACGTGCGTTGCACGTTTGTTAATGATTTATAAAACATAATAATTAAAATAATATAGATATAATAAATAGCATATTAATTTGTAATATAACATGAAAAAATAATTTTTATAAATCAAATAATTAAGTATATATATTTTGGTTATCAATTACCTAATCAAAAATTATTGGAAAAAAATTATAGTACTAATAACATGTTCAATAAGCTTACATATATCCTTAGTAATTCCAATAACATTACACCCATGTAATTTAGTACCCTTTGATCTATAATAAGGTTATGACCTTTTTTCCCCTCAATCTCCCCACTTCATTTATAAAACAAAAATTTGAAACACAACTTTTTTTTTTCAACCAATCTTATAGGTGAAATAAATTGAATATGTAGATAATAAATACTATCAACAAATTCCATAAACTTACATTTTTATTTAGTAATTATAGTAATAGTACAACAATGAAAGTTACCAATCTTACTATATAAGGTTACACAAATTGTCAAAAATGCTATAATTTTATCAAAAGTTTCAATATCTAGCGGAAAAAGAATTTCAATAACATTGCATCCTTAAAAATGTTAGTTACCTTTCGTTAATAATAATGGTAACAAATCTTTTATTTGAGGTTATCAAACTTACAATATAAAAAATTCAGTATACTCACATGCTTAATAAGTTTTGTGGGATTATAGTAGCAAAAAAAAAAAGTTTTGTAAGATTTCATTTAAATGAAGAAGGTTATACCAATCTTCTTATTCAAGGTTACCATTCTTTTTATTCAAGGTTACTAAAAATAGGCTGCAATTGTTAACAAAAAGATTGAGATGCTAGTTATTAGCTAATTTAATTTGTAACCTTACATTACTTACCTATTTTCGTATATAAAATTATTAAAAAACTGTAGAGGTTATCAAAAAAATTAAGATGTTATCAATAAATTTAATAATGATATGAATCCTTAATAAAATTATGTACATTTCATCAACAAAGAGACTATTGATTTTCTTATAAAAACAAAAAACTATTTTAGTTATCAAAGAAGTTATGATATTATCAACAAATTAAGTAATCTTATGCCCTTAGTAATTTTAGAAGCATTTTGTTAGTAATGACGGGTGTTAATCTTCTTATCTAATGTCTCAATAAGCAAAATTATATATAGGTTATGAGAAAAAGTTAAGAGTATTATATAAAAAAAGTTTAGCAACCTTAAATCCTTAGTAAATTAAGAAGCCTTTCATAAAAAAAGTAAAGGTGAATTATCAATTTCCTTATCTAAAATTAGTAAAATTAGGTTATAAAAGAAGTTAGGATCCTATCAACAAATTCAGTAACCCTTAAGAAAAACTATAATGATTATATAAAATTTATAGTACTATATTTCTTATTTATGGTTACTTAAGAAGATAAACTATAATCAAAGAAGTGTTCTATATTGAGAAACACAGTTAATAAAATCTTTATAGAGAAGCAAAAGGCAAAATCGACATTGGCCGGTATTGTAGATATCTGGTTGATTACTTGAGGAACTTTATTATCTTTGAATCATTATGGACCAAATAATTCAAGCATTAAGGTAAAGTAGGAAAAAGAATGGTTGGGTAATGTAAAATAGGAATACAAAGGTAAAGATAAAGAATTTTGTCTTTTGGATATATATCCAAAGGTTCACTTCCCAACAATAATGTCTCATCCGTATACTATCCAAAGTTTCAAATCAAAACTAACACCAAAGTTCTAATTCCTCTAATTTATAATCTCCATCTATGTTAACGTGTTATATTATTGAAAATACCAACTTCGCTTTAATTGAAAATAAAAATTATAGACAATTAAAACTATAAATGAGTACTAAAACTACAAAAAAATCATCCATGATACATTCAAGGTTCTAATAATCTAATTATTGCGAGTTACAACTTTATTAACAAATCTTCTAAGTATGTTAACGTGTTATATTATTGAAAATGCCAACTTCGCTTTAATTGAAAAATAAAAATTATAGACAATTAAAACTATAAATGAGTACTAAAACTACAAAAGAAATCACCCATGATACATTCAAGGTTCTAATAATCTAATTATTGCGAGTTATAACAAACTTTTTAAGTACCATATGTTATTGTTTTCTTTTTCTTTTTCCATGATTTTTCACCATATAAAGAGAAAAACATAAAAATAATGATGCTTTGATTAATTAGTACATAAACTTATGAAAGAAATCTTTTGTAGAGAAGAAAAGAGAACTCCATGACAAACTTAAACAAATATATATATGAACATGACCCTAAAATAATATTGCTTAACATGGTTAATTTATTGGAATCAGTTAAATTGTATAGTACAACCTATTAAACTTTTAACTCTAAGAAATTTTTTATTAAGTAAATCATTATCAAACTTATTAAACTTTTAAAAACAAATTTCAGTTAACAATATACTTAAATTATTTTAATTAATACTTCGGTTTTTCTGAGATGACTAAGCTTTTTCTTTTCTTCTTTATTTTGGATAAAGTATACCTAAATGATAATTTCATTCTTTGTAATTTTTAATTTCAAATAATGGACTTTTACTCTATTGCATTAAAACAAATCTTACTCTCTTAGTTGACTAAATAGAAGAAAAAAGTATGAATAAATTCTAATTCGAATAAGTTATATTTTTTTAATGAATGTAAGCTTATACTTCCTGACCAATTATTGAATTAAAATATCTTTCTTTTTACTATGAACTAAGAAAAAATAGAGTTTAATCTAATCAATTTATTTTGAATTAAATGCGATATATAAAAAACAAAATAATATTAATAAGAAACCATTTTACTTTTTTCCATCACATACCAGCGTTGTACATTAATTTGTACCATGAACTCATGCACTCCAATTCTCTTCAATTGAAAATTTACTAAAACAAAAATTGTTGTGTCTTTTTTTTGGGAATAAAAAATAGTTAAAGTTGGATAAATCTATTTTTATTAAAGATACTACACACTTTTTTGAAGTGAAAACAAAGATGATTCCAAAAAAAAAAAGATTGAGTTTACCAACCTGCGTAAACAAATTATTAGAAAAAGTCTTACATTCCTACTTAATTTAATTAATTCTAAAATAAACCCTTAAAGTAAATTAAAAGGAAAAGAAGAAAGAATGCGTAAACAAATTATTAGAAAAAGTCTTACATTCATACTTAATTTAATTAATTCTAAAATAAATTCTTAAAGTAAATTAAAAGGAAAAGAAGAAAGAAATAAATATGCTACAAAATAGCCTACATAATAATCGGTAAGTAAATTAAAAGGAAAAGAAGGAAGAAATAAATTTACTACAAAATAGCCTACATAATAATCGGCTTAGAAATCAAAGTTAAAGTTTAAAAATTAAATTTAAGTAAAAGTTTAAGAAGATATTTTAGATATTTCCTTTTACATTAAATTAGCTATTAACCATTCAAACTTAATAGGTTTTGATGAAATAAAACTACATGTTTACCCTTTAAAGTAATACTAAAATTTAAAAATTAAAAAGGGTATTTTAGATATTTCAGGTCAAGGTTTTTGAAGTTTAGACTTATATAATATAAAGATATATATATTATATAATGGCAGATGCTACCGAAGCTCAATGTCTTAGTGCTTAAATAATAATATTCTCTAGTATATAAAAAATTGATTTGTTGACTTTGAAACTACAAATCAGATTATAACAATCTTCTTGCAGAAATTTATGTCACTCCAATATGATCTTTGCCATTTTATCTGTTTGAGGACATGCTTCCAACACATTATGTGCTGCTCTCATCTCAATTTCTGCCATGACTTCTTGCACCAAACAAACTCGTACATGCTTTGCTCTATTAAATTGATATATACTTGCGTAACAGAAAATTATAAAGATGAAAAAAATGAAAGGATTGTAAGAATTAGAAACTCATTTTATTTGGTTCAAATAGCTAAATGACAATAAGAAAGCCTGCACTTGCTTAGCTAAGGATAACATTAATTTCCAAAAATTTATACTAATAATATCATAAAAACCAATCCTCTCTGTAACCATTCTGTTTTGGCTATCACTGTGAGCACTAACTTCCCAATAGAAATGCACAAATCATGAAATGGAAGGAATTAAGTCAATACGAACCACTATCAGAATCATCAATTAAAGCAAAACAATATAAAGCAAAACAATTATGTTTGTTATGAGCACACACTACGGAAAGCTTCATGTATTTCCTCATCTATTCCTCCTGTCTATGGAAAAGAGGGGTACCCATACCTTGGGGATGTGATAAGTATTTGAGACAGAAACAAACATGGGATGTGAAGGGGGTGAACTATTTAAAAGGATATCAGAACCTGGTCAGAAACTTTAGGCTCTTCGGAAGCTTCAGGCTGCGGAAAAATCTCAAGAGCAAGGCAAAGATGAAGGTTCTCAAACTGATCAACAAATCAGTAGATTGTTCAGAGATAAATTGTAATAGCTGGTGCATTTTGAAAAACATAGCATAAAACCAGATAACATAATAGATTTAGACTTTAGAAATGGAAAGCACACCTTTCCTAGAGTGACCAACCAAAAGGCCAAGATTGATACCCTAAGAAGCAGAGATTGGGTAACTATGATCATAAGAATTAAATCAAAATATCAAGACAAAGAACACAAAACTCCTAAAACTTAGGTAGGAGTTATGTCATGCCACAAAAAAAAGACTTTATATGATGATCAACTTAAGAAAGAATTAATCATAACAGCTGCTGTGTTACTGAAGTAATGTGAAGCCTAAATTATTTTTTTTCTAACTTAGAATTTTATTAGAAATTTAAGTGGTGAAGTAAAGGACCAAATTGAAAGAATTTTGAAGTAATGGACTTGATTGCAGGAAATGAAAATTATAGGGTCCAAAATGTAATTTTTCCAGTAAGTATAAAAGAAACTCAATTTCTTTATTTTCTCTTCTTCTCCGTTAATTTCATCAAAAACTTCTCTCTCTCAATCGAATATGGCTTTCTCTCTCTAAAAAATTTCATCTTCAAATTCTTGTTAATTGTTACATGCAACCTTGGGATATTTGAGCTTCAAACTAGAGCTTTCAAACTTGGGTGTTATCTCTAATTCATATGGTCATTTGAGTGGGTTTCAAGAATCAAATCAAGGTAAGAAATTTCCTTGAGAATTTCATAATTTATGAGTTGTTTGAGAAAGATTATTAATTTAGTTTGTGTTTGGGAGGTGGAAGCAAGGATTTTGATAGTATAAAAGAGCACTTGGAGGAGTAAGGAGTTAAGACTTTGAATTTTTGGTAAGTTGGTTTAAAGCTTTATGAAATTGATGATTAAAATGTTGTTTTGGGTGTTTATATTTTGGATTTTGATGGATTTTGAAGTTGATATGGAGTTTACATTTAGATGGGTATGTTATAAGTGTGTTTTGGGTGAAGAATTGGTGAATTCTTGGCATTATAATGGCTGGAAAAAATGAAATAAATTAAAAAAAAAAATTTTGGGTTGGCCGGAATCTGGAAAATTCTAGATTCCGGCGGGTTTTGGCTGGCCGGAGCTTGCTGCCCGGCAAGCCAGGCCAGCAGGCTGCTGGGCCTGCGCTGCAAGCCTGGCATGCTGCCCAAGCCGCTGGAGCCTTAGCCCAAATGGGCTAGGCCCAGCGTAAATTGAAAAAAAAATAAAATAAGAATAAATGGGCCAAGACCAATTTGAAAGAAGAGAAGTTAGAATGGGCCAAGGCCCAAACTTGGAAATAAGAGGAGAAAAAGGAAAAAAAAAGGGGAAATAGGAAAGTAATAATATAAATAAGGAAATTAAAGATTAAATTGAAGATTAATATTTGGGTCTAATAAATTGGAAAGTGGAATTACTATTTTACCCTTGGATGGGTAAAATTTCTAAATTACCCCTTTAAGAGGAATTCAAAGAATTCGACCAAATCAGTTGTGATAATTTGTCCGAATAATTCACGTGTTATTCCGTAATATTTATGGAAACATAAATTCCCGTTTTACCCTTAAGTGGTTGAATTACCATATTACCCCTAGTTAGTCGAAGTATACTAACTTATCCTATTAAGTTGCGATTTCGAATCCGACCGATTATGGTCAACAACTACAACACGTAAAAAATGTCAT
>AWUE01018687.1:0-28879 GCA_001974825.2 Corchorus olitorius | reverse complement strand
CGTAAAGAATGTCATCATACTCTAAGAGAGTAAAATTACCGTAATACCCTCGATAGGTATAATTACCCTTTACCCTTGTTAGGGTGACACAAGTATTTAACTTTCAATATCACACTTTCGGAATTGGGAAGCTACCGTAGTGATCCTTTTTGGGTAAAATTACTATGTTAACCTCGATTAACGAAATTACCATTATGCCCCTATGTCGTCAAATTTACCAAATTACCCTTAAGGGTGGAAATTGAGAGAATTTGACTGTGTTGTTCACATTAATAAATTTGTATGTGTGTTGTGGTACCTAGGATATGTACAAATGACCATTTTACCCTCGGACGAGGATAATTACAACTTTGCCCTTAGAAAAGGATTTGGCTTATTTGAACATGATAATTGAACATGTAAGGCTAAAGGATTACCATATCAATCTTAGGATGTTAGAATTACGTATTTGCCCTTGGTCGGCTAAAATTACCATTTTACCCTTGGTTGACTAAATTACAATTTTGCCCTTAAACGTCGGAAATGATTAATTGAACTCTAGATTGTGCATTACGAATTCAGAACTTATCTTACAACCTTGAAGGATTTATATAGACATGCTAAGATCGTTTAAGTGAGATCTTGGGGTTGGGTTATGTGTTTCTTGTGATTTCTTTCTATTTTATCTGACTATTTTGGTATTTTGGTTTACAACCTTTGTTCTGGTTGATTGTCTTTGTTTTACTGTGGTTTATAAACTTTTGATTATTATACTGGTTTTAATGATTTTTTTTTATGTTGCACGTGCTTCTCAATCAGACGGCTGAGGCGCTGATCGAAACACCAGTTAGGCTCACCGTGGATTGACTCTGGGGTGTACGAGTCCCCTGAACTGTGAGTGGGTTGTCCTCAACGGAGAACCCGTTGAGGAAATGTTTTATATAAATGCTTTATAAAATGTTTTAATAAATGTTTTGGGTGCATAAGTGACCTGGTTTTATTTTAAAGAACTTGTTCAAGCATACGGGGACTTATGGACGTAGTTCCAGGAGTACGTATGACTTGTTGGTGGAGCGTCTCGGACGCAACCCAACGCTGGTGTGTTTGTTTTAACGGGCCATGACTGTCATTTTGGATCCACATGGTTCGTAGCTCCAGGCCCGACACGTTATATTTAATTATCTACCGGTTCGCGTGTGCATGGGAGAGCTAAATTGGGTGTGCTGCGGCTACCACGCAGTACCGGATCCAAGCCAACGTCAGGGGAACGGGCTTGTTTCGAAAAATAAGAAAAATGATGTTTTTTTTTACTAATTATTTGATGATGACGAAAATGCCCCTGACGGTTCCGGAGGTTGACTCGGGCCAAGGTCACTCCAGATGGGTTTTTATTGGCAGCCCATTTGTTTATGAAAATAATAAATGATTTCTTGTACCTGTTTTATTGCTAACTATGATTTTATAACTTGGTATTCTTACCTGTTTTGGTTGTGAGTGCACCCCACCCTCTTCCGGTTCTCCTTTGAGGGTGGCTCACTCACTGGGTACATTCGTGTACTCATCCCCTCAAATTCATGTCGTGTTTCAGGGTAGTTAGGGCTCAGCGGATTCTTGGACGGTCGAGTCGGTGGCTTAAGCTATTATCACTGCTCTTAGAGGTATTTCTCACTACGTGATGGTCCCACTGGCATTTCTCTGTTCATTTTCATTCCCCGTGCCTTGTTTCTTGATTACTAACTCGCTACTTGGATTTGACTTCGGTTTTTGATGAATACGCTTTTACTCTGATTTGTAAACTGTCGTACTTAAAATTTATACTGTGTTCTCGTTTTATTGTTTTTGATTTGGTATCGACGCTTCGCGATACCTTGGATACGTGTGACGCGCGGCACGTAGTTCAAGGAGACGCGGCGGTTGTTCACGCTCGACAACCGGGTCGGGGCGTGACAAGTAAAATTTCAATTTATAAAATATCTTCCATAGAGGACCAAAAAATATCAAATAATAATCATCTAAAATTAAGGGCGGCCTTACCAGATACCACCAACTCCTGGAATTATTTCATGTTGAAGCTCAAGCAGGCCCAGTTTTGCTGATGAGGTTGATATGCATTGCATGCATGGCTGGCCTAGAAGGTACATGTAAATCATGAAGACTCCTATACATCTTGGTAAGCTAATTGGTATCAACCAAGTTCCACCACCAGCTCAGTTTCCAATCCCCCACCTACGGATGGGCCGTCAAATTCAATAGCAGCAATTAAGGATTCTCTGCCAGTTATGAAACCCCAAAAAGAACTAATAAGAATTGTTCTCTGGCAGTCAAAAACCCCAAAAAGAACTATTAAGAATCTAAAAGAGGCATAAATATGAAAGATAAACACCGAGAATTGAGGAACATTAATTAGGCAAATTCAAATGGCACGTTAAAGCAGTTGTACAGTCTCTTTATTTGGATTTTGAATCCTAACTTGGAATGAAGTTTAATAATATATTAGTATTAGTAGTAAAACTAACATTAGCACAGTGAAGAAAATAACTCGAGCAATAGCGATGAATTTAAATTGCTTTTCCTGCCGGAGGTATAGTGACCTGCTTAAACCATAAAATGGTCTCCAACTCTCTTTGATGTCTTCAGCCCACTGAATGAAGCTTTATCCCAGCAATCAGTCCTTAAGTTGGAGACAAACATCCCATTACTTACCAATTACGTACTAGGAAATAAGGCCATGATGAACCAACTAACCAAATAGAAAATTCACATTCAAGAATCAGTGACAAAAAACTCTACTTTCATAAAGATCAAACTGAAATACATACACTATAAGGATATCCATGATGCATCAACAGTTAACAATTAAGTCCAGAACATACAGGAATGTGTGACTATTAGTCATAGACTCATAGTTCATTGAAATCAGCCCCCGCCTTGAGAAAGTAATTTACTTGAGAACTAACCAAAAAGCAAAAAAAAAAAAAGCATTGTTAGGTTAAAAAACTGAATAGCTAATTATCAAATATATAAAACCCATAGGTTAACATACTATCGAATCATCACAGAGAGAAAATATCAAAACTTAGCCACCACAGCAACACACAGGGGAAATTTAGCCATAACATGTATCAAAAAGACAAAAATTGAGTAAAGAAACTATAATTAAGATGATAATTAACCTGAGCCATCATAGAGAGGTCTAATTAAACTAAAAAAAAATAAAAGAAAGGGGAGGAAAATTAAACGTAATTTTCAGGCTTCCAAGCATAAACAATCTCAAAGGACAAAACAAACGGAACAAATGAAAGTAACGGAGAGCACAATCGACATCCGGACATGGATGAAGGGAAAAAATTATGATAGGTAAACTCTGCCGACGACATGGATGAAGGGAAAAATGATAAGAGGTAAACTCTCTATGTGAGGCAGAGGAGAATAATGAAATATAAGTAGAAGTAATTACGTCAACGTATATGAGGTTGGTTGAGATTAAAATTATTCAAGAGTTTTGTGTTGAATAAAAGATTATATAATATATCAATTAATGACTATTATAAAAAAAAATTAAAATATTAATTATATAATGTCAATTTAGAAATATGTTTGACAAATAAGGGTATTATGGGCGATTCAAAAGTTTTATAAGAGATCGTACTTTTTAATATAGTATAGAAAAAAAATAGATAAGTTTCATTCATACAACTGATTTTACAATAATTTTAGGAATATCATCCTTCATTACATCAAATCTCAATAAAACCATATAAACGATTACTTTTTGCACATGAAGAACTGGATCTTCCTTGGAAATCCAAAACGTCTGTCCTCAATCATGTTGATGTCTCGTTATCACGCCCATCACCACCTCGTTGTCGCTTGTTTTTCCAAACAAAAAGCTTTGATCAACGATGATCAAGTGATTGATTCGATTGACAGATCTCTTCCTTGGCACCCAAAAGAAAAAGGATTACAACGATTTTACCACAAATCTGAATAAATAAAAGGATGATCATGCTTAAAACTTTCATAAAATTCAGACTGGATAACTCAGATTCGAAACGAACTGAGACTAGACTCGAAACTGACTCGAAAAAACCGACTGACTCAAACTGACTCAAAAACAAACTCAAATAAAAACTGGACAGATCTGTAGATCTGAAACCTTTATTGGAAAATAAAGAAATTAACAAAAACGAAATCCTCCTCCTCCCCCTTGGCGTGACAACCAAGGAGGAGGAGGAGGAATCGAAACACTAACGAGAACTAAAAAACTAGAAGAGGGAGAAGAGGAGAGAGAGGAGAGGCGGCTTAGGGTTTTTTAAAACACATACATTTTTGAATCCAAACCTTATTAAATTTGATTTGATAAAAAAATATATTAATAGAGACCAAACCTTCCTTAATTCTAATCTAAAAGGTTAATTGCTCAAATAAGGGCCTAACGTTTGTTAAAATCCTCAAATAAGGGTACAATCTTTTAATTTGGCCAAATAAGAGTCTAACGTTATCAAAAATGCTTAAATAAGGGCCCGATCTTTTAATTTGACCAAATAAGGGCCTAACGTTATAAAAAATGCTCAAATAAGGGTCTGACGTCAGTTTCGATGACGCATGAGAATTTTCGATGCCAGGCCCTTATTTGGTCAAATTAAAAGATCAGACCCTTATTTGAGCATTTTGATAAACATTAGGCCCTTATTTGCCCAAATTAAAAGATCATATCTTTATTTGAGCATTTTAACAAGCGTTAGACCCTTATTTGAGCAATTAACCAATCCAAAATATCTTAAACCTACTTAAACTACTTAAACTCAAAGGTGAAACAACATGAGCTTGGCGCTCAACCCAAACCCAAAATTATTTGCATTTAATATTAAATTTTTTATTTGAAGAATACAATGGAATATAAAATGATTTTTTTTTTTTTGGAAGAAATGAATCCAAAACCAAACTTGACTCTAACTCTGTTACTACTCGAACTCTAAAGTGATGAAACATGAACCTGACCTAGCCTGTCTTTTACCATGTTTAGGTATGATTCTGAATATAAAATTATGATACTTGCATGTCCAAAATGTGCATATTAGGAAAAGTTCAAGTGAGATGTGGACTACCTTCAAATTTTTAGTTAACTTGATTCTAAGGGTCTTGTAGGAGAGTTTGTTTTGTAATAATATAGTTTAGTAACTAATAATCCATTTTACCATTTTCTTTTTTTTTAAAAAAAAAAAGATTTTACCATTTTCTTTTTGGTGCAACGTGCAAGGTGGCTTACTGGCTTTTTCCTTAATCGGGCTCTCTTGGATTATGTTAAAAGTTTTCGCCGACTGTATTCTTAGTCCAAATTGGATTTTAATTCATTTGGATGTTAGTAGAAGTGGGCAGTCCAAAGTCCATCTTTTAAAATTTGAACAGCCCATTTAATTTAGAATTTGGATTGAATTATGTTTGGTGGGCTATAAAACACAGAAGAAAAGGAGAAAAATGCATTAGAGAAATCCAAAAAAAAGTAATAATCTATACTATATATAAATAAAAGTAACCAACAAGGGGTTGGATCAAATGGTAAGCGGCTTGTTCCAGCTTAAGTAGGTCTTAGATTTGAGAACTTGCGTACACAGTTGCCCCTGTTGTGAGACTCACCCACTATAACCAGGTGCGCTACGCGGGTTGGATCCGGATTAGTTGAATACCGGATGGGATACCCAAAAAAAAAAAGTACGAGTTTTGTAAAACTTTTGAATCGCCTATTATACCCTTATTTTTCGAATATATTTATAGTTTCAGTCAACTAAAAACTCTATTTTTATTTAATTAAATCTAATACTCTTATAATTATTTTATTTTTACCATTTTACTATTTTACTTTTATAGTTTTACTCCACTAAAAACTATTGTTTTATTTAATTAAATCTAATATCCTCATACCTATTTATTTTTACGATATTACTAATTTAATTAAAAAGCTTAGATATATTAGAATTTTTAAAATATATTTCTTAAATGACATTGTTTAAATTTTACATTTTTTTGTTAGAAATAAACTTTTGTCGTTATTCTGCTAAAAGCTCTATTTTAATTTAACTAAATTCAATATTTTTATAAATATTTTATTTTTTACCGTTTTAATTTTAAAAAATTGAAGACTTTTTGATAGTTCTGGACCCATTTCAAATTTATAATATAAACTAATAAAAGTATTATTATCAAGTTTAAAAGTTAAAATAAGTTGCGCAATCATTAATTATTCATTTTTTAAAAATAATTAAGTTAAAATTTATTGAAAATTTAATTATTGTGATTGATTTTTTTTTTCTATTTTTAGAGTGTTTGTTGGTAGTTTAATGTATTGGAGTGTATGACAAGAATTTAAAGTTTTTTTTTTTAAAAAAAAAAGAGTAACATACAATTATTTCCTTTGACTTATAAGATTAGAGGAGTCAATTTGGCGGGTTGGACGGATTTCAGGTTCGAGTCATCAGGGTTTAACTCAAATGAGTCAGTTAATTTTCTCGGGTCATTCGGATTTCGGATCATTTAGGTTCAGGTCATTCGGCTCTCGGGTCTAGGGTCAGGCGGGTTCGAGTTTTGGCCTCAAGTAGACCTGGCAATTCGGGTCTTGACACGACACGACACGACACGGAACGAGATAGTTTAGCCGTGTTCGTGTTTGACTTAACGTGTCTCGTGTCCAAATCGTGTCGGACACGATTATGGTAATCGTGTTTCGTGTCATAATCGTGTCAAGACACGATTAACACGTTTAAGACACGAGAGACACGCCTTAGTTAACGGGTTAACACGAAAACACGACACACGTTAGACACGCTAATTAAAACCCTAAAATCTAATATACCCAACCCAATTAGGCAATTACCCAATTATGTTTTAAAATTAGACATTTTTAGTTCTAATTATATATGTTTTAGTTAATTGAAATATTTGAAAAATTGAATCGTGTCAACGTGTCGTGTCGTGTCATGACCTGTTACACGACTTAATCGTGTAAACAGGTCTCGTGTCCCGTGTACACGTTTAAAAACAGGTCTCGTGTTCGTGTTTAAATTTCGTGACACGATTAATAATCGTGTCGTGTTCGTGTCATGTCTAATATGTGTTTATACCCTATGTAAACACGACACGAAACACGAATTGCCAGGTCTAGCCTCAAGTCACTCGGGTTTCGGGTCATTCGGGTTTTGGGTTTTTCGGCTCTATGACTCGGATCAATTAGGTCAGCCTTGAATTTTTTAATGTTTAATTCTTAAATTTATTTAATATCTTTATTATTCGATTTATATTATTGACCCATGGAAAGCGTTAAGAGAGCTTCGTCTATCTGGAGTTTCCTTCTTTTCTTTTTTACAATCGACTACCGATGAAGTTTAACAAACTGCATATACGGGGTTAAAGAGTTGACATGTGTCCATTTATATATTAATTTTGAATATTAAATACATAATTAATTATGAAGTGGGAGTATGTTTTCAAATAAATATTGGTTATATAATACCCAAATTTATGTTCTTTCATTATATCAATTAAAATTATAAATTAATTAATAATATAAGTATCCATAAAAATGAAAATAAAATTACAATCCTTACCGGTGAGATTATTAGTACGATAGAAAAACCTAATAGAAAAAATTGTTAAGAAATTACTAATTAATTATTATTATTTATTCATTATGTAAAAAAAATAAATTACTAATTATAAATTTATCATAAATTATTCCTAGAACTGATTCATTCCTTATATTCAAATACATTCAAAAAAAAAACTTATATTCAAATAATGAAGTTTAGCAAATTTAATAAAGTTATAACAATAATATAAATTTTATTGAATAAATGATAATTTAGAATGGTTAAAATTATAACAATTTAGATTTTATTGAATAAAACATAATTTTAGTTTATAATATTCTTGGTTCATTCGGGTTATGGGTTTGTTGGGTTTGGATAAGACTGATTCGGGTCGTTTACTTTTTCTGATCAAATCGGGTTCGGTCAGTTGGATGTGTTATCGAGTTTGAATTAAGTTTTGACCGCTTTACTTATAATTAATTTCAATTATTTTTTTAATTTAAACACAATAGGTAACGTGCAACGCACGTGGAAGTGAAAACTAGTAATAAATAAATGCCAAAATTTAAAGAAAATGTTGGAGCCTAAAATTGGATTTGGCAGACTCTAAACTCTAAAGTTGCCCACGGTTCTCTTTAGAACCTAATGATCATGGAGGACCAAAAGTATTCACCCACCAAAGTCATCATTGAAACCAAGCCCATTTCCACCCAATAATATTTTAAAAGAAAAGGGTTAAAATCTCAATTTGATACCAAACCTATTACGATAATCTCAATTACATACTAAATCTAAAAGTTGGCTCGAATCGATACCAAATATTTTCAAAAAAGCTCAATTTAGTACCATTTCAGAATGAGCTCAGCAAGTGTAACTCACTCGCCGTTAAGTCCTAACACTGTCATCCTACATGGCTTTTTTTTAAAATATTTTAATATTTTTTATTTTCATTCCCATTTTTATTTTTCTCATCTTTCTTTCTGCTAAAATCTCAATTTGGTACCAAATTGTTGTAGAAAATCACAATTTGGTACTAAACTTTTAAACAATTTCCCTTAATGCACACTTTTTTTCTACTAATTTTTTCCAAATATTCTTCTTCCATTTTTTTTGCTGCTAATTATTCCAAAT
Organism: Corchorus olitorius; assembly: GCA_001974825.2. NCBI lineage: Eukaryota > Viridiplantae > Streptophyta > Magnoliopsida > Malvales > Malvaceae > Corchorus > Corchorus olitorius. The sequence continues at coordinate 20,186 of AWUE01018687.1, read as the reverse complement.
ATTTCTCTATTTTTTTTTCATAGGATCAGTGAAGTCTAAATATCAAATATTTCTCTCTAAGTCTCTATTTGGTACCAAACTCGTATGTTTTGTTGAAGTTCAGTTAATTAATATCAAATGTGAAACAAAATATCAAAGATAATCTGCCTAGACAACAACAAACTATGGAGAAGCAAAAGAACTGGACAACATATAAATTGGTTCCCACTCGTCTTCAGGTCTTCTAATCTCAAAATCTAATGACCCCATTTGTAAAAGACCATCATACTCCAAGTATGCAAATGTCGAGCTAGTTTTTCTGCTGGTTGGAACTTCTTGATTATACTCTGGAATTAAGATTAGATGGGGCAGCTTAGAGCTTGTCTCGGATAGTATGTTCAAGGCTCCCTGAGCAATATGGAGAAACTGGTAATCCACAATAAAGACTTCGGCTTCTGAATGCTTGAGTAACACTGCCACCATGGTTGAATCGTAGCCTATATTGAGTGTACATAGCACTGCCCCAGCCATTGGAACACCAAAATGCAGCTCATACATTTCTGGAATATTTGGAGCTAATTACAGCAACCTACTCAAACAAGCAAAGATTGGCCATAAGCCTAAAAAAGAATTAGTATAAATACAGGCTGGAGGTTAAGGCAGTACCTTGGCATTAAAAGGGGAGAAAAAGTGGGAACAATAAGAGGTACTGGGAGGAGGAGAAAATCGAGTTTGAACATAAAAGTATCATAGAATATTGAAGCAAATCCACAAGTGACTAAATTACAAAAATTAATTCTCAGGTTACAAAAATTTAATGAGCACTTTAACAGAAGGCATGTAACTTCACCTAGAGCTTGGATTTGAAACAACAGTATTATCCAATTCCCTGACTCAGACCCTATTAAGATATCTCAGTTAAAATTTGAATGATACCAGATACCAGTTAAAGATAATTTAATTAAATGCTAAATTCAAGATAATTTATATGGATAGATGGATCCTAAAGCACAAACATAATGGTAAGGTACAATTCATGTCCAGTTCCCAGTTCTTTCCAATGAAAGATCAAAGGAACCAAACTAAACAGAACCCAAAATCACTTCACTCTGCTATTAATAGACCCAAAGGGAAAATTAAGTCCCTTTTTGGAACACATATGAAACCAGCAAGAACCTCATAAGTAATTAAGCATCAGCAATTGATCATACCACATTGTCAAGAAATTCATTGATTTGAAACGATTCAGCAACCCAACAAGAAAAAAAACACTTAAACGATTCAAATTCAATACTAAGATCAAACGTAAACTTTATACATATTAATCAGAAGCAAACCCATGATCAAACAAAATCCTAACCAAGTTAATGCCATTTAAGATAATAAGCAAATTACTGAACGTGCAATAATAAACTATGTGGTCAACTGGTAAACCAAAAAGCAAGCTTAACCTAGCTAAAAATCCTAAAGTTTTGAATTTTGAAAACCCTTTATCTAAAATTAAAGAACCCATTTACAAATTATGCAGGAAAACACCATTCAACAATTTCGAACCAAACCTTAAAACCATCGAATAATAGCCACTAAGCAAAATTACATGCAAGAAAGCTTTAACAGAACAAGTAAATTCCAAGCCTTTACAATAATTACATGCAAGAAAGCTTAACCTTTAAACAAATTCAATTTCTTCTTCCTTTTTACTAAATACTCACTTGTTTAACAACACTCAATCTTATAACATAACAAAAACCCAAAATCAGTCAAGAAATACTAACCTTACCCAGTTTAATGCAATTTTTGTGCAATAAAAAATTAAATCACTTCACCGAAACCAAACCCTAAACCCCAAATCGTCGAAAAATCCCAATTTTGTAAACCCTAAAACTCAAAACTCATCACCTGAAACCCTTGCTTTCTTCAAACCTTCGAAAAACCTTTGATTAACACCGTAGAAAACCTCGATTCCAAACCCTTAACTTCCCCAAATTTGAAATCCTCGAACTCTTACTCCGATAAACCCAGATTTGCGAAATCTTTGAACCCTCGAATTCAAACCATAACCTATAAACTACTAACCTAGAAACCCTAAATCGATCGAACCCAAACCCTAAGACACATTAAAATCGAACCCAGAAACTTAGAACATAAAGGGGGAAATTGATTTTAAGGTTGTCAGTTTTGGTATTTTGAAGAACGAAGGGTTGAAAGAATTCTGTGTGAAATGAAAAACTGAACCCGCTAAAATTATAAGGTCATTGCGTTTTTTAATTTTTTACTAATTTTTTTTTAAAAAAATTTTACCCACCTGTCATTTAAAATAGCGACGTGGCTTTTTTTCAGCCCAATTTCCTTTTAACGTGTTTCTAACAATGCGTGTTTATCACGCGCAGACGGAACCCAGATTTGGTACTAAATTAAGCTTTTCTGAAAACGTTTTGTATTGATTTGAGCCATCTTTTAGGTATAGTATGTAATTGAGATTATCGTAATATGTTTGGTATGAAATTTAAAGACAATGGGTAACGTGCAACGCACGTGAAAGTGAAAACTAGTAATAAGTAAATGCCAAAATTTGAAGAAAATGTTGGAGCATAAAATTGGATTTGGCAGACTCTAAACTCTAAAGTTGCCCACGGTTCTCTTTAGAACCTAATGATCATGGAGGACCAAAAGTATTCACCCACCAAAGTCATCATTGAAACCAAGCCCATTTCCACCCAACAATATTTTAAAAGAAAAGAAAGAAGATTGTGAGATCAAGCAGGAAGCCCAAGAGGAGGGTTTTTTTTTTGTTGTTGTTGTTGTTATTGTTGTTGTTGTTGCCAGACAAGAGGAGTAATACATATTTTTTTGAAAGGCAAGAGGAGTAATAGATATAGAACAATTGATTCCATAAAAATAGGGTTTAGTAGACATTTTAGCCCAAAAACTTATAATAAAGGGACAAATTAGCCTTTAAATTTTTAAAATTGCCAATTGCACTCTTGGACTTGCAAAAAGGGATAAATTAGTCCTTTTAAACGAAAATTGGTTAAATTCCATTAACAATTGGATGGAAATTATTGGAAACATACCAATTGGTAACGAAATTTAACTAATTTCCATCCAAAAGAGCTAATTTGTCCCTTTATTACAAGTTCAGGTGTGCAATTGGTCCTTTTAGAAGTTCAAGGGGTAATTTGTCCCATTTTTACGAGTTCAAATGTCAAAATGTCTATTAACCATAAAAATAATTTGCTTTTCTTTCTATTTTTAACAAAAAATTACATTATTTATTTTTTTGTTATGAATATATATCCATGTGGATGTCCATAAATATGTGATTAATGAGAATGGTTCATCTTTCTATAGATGTGATGGAATGGTTCATCTTCATATAGATGTTATGAGAATGGTTCATCTTGTTACATTCATGATGATGTAACTATGAGCCTATAAATAGGCCATTTTTTTTGACAATGAAGATACACAATTTCTTCTTTTCTCTATATCCTCTTGTCCCTATCATACTTCAATCATTTGTTCTTGTTCTTCCTTATTTTATAACATTTTTAAATAAATTGTAAATGATAATTCAGCTAAATGTTTATTTATTATGTAGGGTTTAGTAATTGACCTTTTTATTTGGTTGAATAGTAATTAATTTTTTAAAGAAAATGTAATTTTCATTCATAAAAATGAAATTACATTGATCATAACATAAATTACAATAGATTGAACATGATTTTCCCCATTGTACTCAAAAGAACATGATTTTCTCCATCGTCTTGGTCCGGATCTGACATTATGATATGAATCCTCTGAATGAGTTGGAGTTTTGAACCTTTCTTATAAGTCTCTAGCAAGCGCGACATCTCCTCGTTTTTGCTTCTGTGTAATTTTGTCAACAGAAAGTTTTCACCAATGTAAAAAAGGTGAGTGATCCGAAAAACTCCCTAATTGATTTAATGATCACAAAGAAAACCCATCTCAATATGGGGTAAAAAAATCCCAATTCTATTGTAAACTCAAGCTAAACTGACTCAACAAACTGTACTGACTTAACAAGCTGACTCAAACATTCAAGATTTAAAGATTTGGCGACTTAAAACTCAAACAGATCAACAGATCTGTAGGAGTTTATTTTAAAACAAAAGAAAAACAGAAAACGAAATAAAAAAAAATTCACCCCTCCTAACAGGGCTAAATAGGCCCTTTGCCCCCTGAACTTTGCAAATTTAGGCTAGATGATTGCCCCCTGAACTTAAATTGTGTCACTTTGCCCCCTGAATTCGTAAAATCAGGCCAGTCCCCCCCTTCACGTGATGGATTCCGTTAAGTCCTATAAAATTTGCTGACATGGCAGTTCCACGTCAGCTCTCATGTGGGCCCCACATGACCCTAAATGCTAGGATGGGGCCCACATTAGCGCTAACGTGGAAATGCCATATCAGCAAAAGTTAGCCATGTCAACAAATTTTATGAGACTTTACGGAATCCGTTAGTCAACCGTTAAGTCAGGGGTAATTTGGCCTGATTTTACAAATTCAGGGGGGAAAGTGGCACAATTTAAAGTTCAGGGGGCAATATGGCATAAATTTGCAAAATTCAGGGAGCAAAAGGGCTATTTAGCCCCCTAACAGTACTAGCCAAGGAGGAGGAGGAGCAAACAAAGAATTAAGGGAGAAAAACTAGACAACTGTAGAGAAGAGAGGAGAATAGAGGGGAAGAGAAGGGGAGGTGGCTAGAGTTTTATTTATTAATTACATCAACATCTAATCTCTCTAATTTGTTCAAATAAATTTGAATGCCTCATAGCAAAGTGCGAGCATACATCTAATCTAATCTAATAATAATAATGATGATGATGGTAATTAGAGGTGTTCATGGGCCGGGCCGGGTTCGGGCCAGGCCCAAACTTTGATCTATGCTTACATGACTTGTCCAAGCCCGGCCCGACCCGACTAAACGGGTCTTAACTTATGCCCAAGCCCGCCTAATTAAAAAAAGCTTTGTCCAAGACCCGTCCAAGCCCACATGTTTAGTAATTAAATATATATTATTTATTTATTTTGAACTCATTATTTATTATTTAAAATATATTTATTATTTATTTAATAGTATATATTATATCTAAGATAGTAAAGCTTAATTAACATATATATTTTTTATCAAAATAATTAATTTACGCATCTAATGTATATTTTAACTAGTCAATCTAATTAAAAACAAATAAAATAATCTAATTATTTAAGCATACGGGCCGGGCCGGGCTTTTATGGCTAAGACCAAGCCCGGCCCATTTTATAAACGGGTCTTAAAATTTTGTCCAAACCTGTCCAACGGGTTTCAAATTTTTGTCTAAGTCCTCCCAAATATCGGGCGGGCTTACGGGTTTGGGCGGGTAGCCCGGCCCTTGAAAAGGTCTAATGGTAATTATAATACAATATGACGAGCTCCACATGTTGGCCTAATGACCGTAAGCTTAGGGAACTCATATGAGGCTAATATAGGCCGTTTGTTTCGAGGATATGTTAAAATATATATGTGCTGGTAAGCAGAAATTATAAGAAAGAATTGTCCCACCATATTAGCAATAGGATTAACTAATAAAATTGTGTCACGTTAAGTCAACCCCTATAATTTAGGTGCAATTTCAGGTCAAGGTTTAGCCCCCTTTTAAATTAAACAATGCATGTAGGGTAAGTTTCCAAATTGAAGGTATTATTGGAATAGGTTTTAAAAAATTATTGACGTGACACAATTTTAGTGGTTAATCCCATTGATTACGTGGTGAGTCCGTCCCACCTAATAATTTCTCCCAGATATAGGGAGAATTTTAAGTGAAATACTCATGTTTGGGTATTGTAGCGCGGGATATCGGATATAACTTTACGCTCCGTCATTACCGTGTTGTTGAAAACGTGCAGGTAATGTGATACCCACGTCAACGGGTGAAAATCACATTACCAGGTGATATTTGGCCATTTCACTTAACGAGTCTCATATGTGATCATCCCCGCCTACGTGGGTATAATCTATTACCTTAAACCAAACGGCCCCTATGTATTAAAAATAGAGAGAGGTTACATGTATTAGATAACTACACTAAAAAATAGCACTTTGTACAAATATAAGCAAATATTTGAATGTCTGGATAATGATACATTATTTGTTGTTTGAAGACATCCAAATTTAAGGTTAAAAAAGTATGAGTGCTATTCTTAGCACAAATCTTTAATACTTATAGATTTTTCCTAAAAAATATACATATATTACAATTTAAATCCATTATTTAGCTTTAAATAAGAATTCTAAGGTCGTTCGGGTGAAAATTTTTTGTATAAATTATTATTATGCTTCTTATCAAAGACTAGGTATGGCCCACGCTTCGCCGCGGGTTTCGGGTTTGGAAACAGACTCAGGGTAAGGGATGTGCAGTTGTTGTAAGGAGGTCACCATAGAGTTTGATAATCTCTATAATAAGATGAATTTGATAATAATGCAGCTAAATAGGGGAATATAATATATTTGAACACTGGTGATCAAGAAGGGATTACGTAATTTGTATTTCTTTTCAAGTCATTATATTAACAAACCAAAATGAATTATGTAATATGGATAAATTAGAAGGCATATGTGCTCATTAAAAGGGTGAAATGGTTACATTGGACAAAAGAATCGAAAAGCAGAAACGGGTCTGTAAAATTGTTGATTGATATAAAGTTAAGTTCCATTTGTATCATAGCAAACCAATGAGAAACTTGTATGCTCTCTTGTTCGGGTTGTCATTAGAACCTATTGCACCCTTATTCTTAGGGCATCCTCCTCTTTAACCTCCAAATTAAATTAATAATTCTGTCTCCAAATGTGGTCTTTTCTTAATAACACAACCTGTCTTTGACACCTTTCTAACAAGAAAGAAGCCCAATGAAATGAAGACTTCTTATTATTTCTTAATAATGCAAAATTTACCCATCATATATTTCGGTGAGGACTCTAGCGAGGTTCAAAAATGCAAACCCAAAACCAAAAGAGCTGGGACCCTACAAAGCAAAGCAAATCCATTTATACTACTGAGTGTATTGAAAAGCTAAATAATCCATAATTGGTGATATAGAGAAAGTTAATCCTTCATCTATACCACTATGTTTTTTTAGTTGAATAGAACTTTGCATTAAGTATATAAAGAAGTGGAATTAATATTTACTTAATTCAAGTTCATTTAGGGCTTACGACATGCAATTATTTTCTCCATTGATGAATTATAAATTGACACTAGTTTTTTTTTTTAATTTTAATTGGCATAGACTTTAGTTTTTGTGATACCAGATAAATAATAGGTTAATCATTTAGGTATTGTATGTTTTTAAACAGAAGAAATTATATAAGCGAACTTTACAATTTAGATGACAAAATATGTTTCAAGCAAATCCAGTTTTCCATTTATAGATTAATAGTTGGTATTTAGAAATATAACAAATTTTAGATCATGTAACTTTGAAATATTTTTTCAACATCAAATCATTGCATTCAATAGAAGTAATTCTAATCCAAATTTTTAAACGCTTGATGCGCCAGTGCAAGCCAAACCACTTGTTATGATTAATTGTGTTAAACGTGTAATCATTTAACAAACGCATCATGTCGTGTTTAATAATTACTCCCTCCGTTTCTTTTTATTCGTCGGTAATAACCGAATTATACATTCCAAGGAAAGTAGATAAACTAGTTTAATTGATAAATTTGATAGTAAGTTTTTTTATTTACTTTCCTAAATTACCCTTGAAATTGAAATTAAGATTACATCTCTCCTCTTTTATTTTGTATTCAAAAACACTCCAACTTTCCATACACTTTAAAAGAGGGTAATTTTGGAAAGAATGTATTTTATATCCAAAAATAACAGATTAAAGGGGACAAACAAAACCGACAGATAAAAAGGGACGGAAGTAATATAACTTAAGTTTATAGAAATAATTTAAACAAGTAGGGCGGCCTGCGCTTGCGCTGCAGTCATCTTCTTATTAGGGTTATATTTTTTGTAGTTGTTTAAGTCGGTTGGTAAGAAGATATTGCATTGGCTGTAAGTTAATCAGTTAGGAGAAACTCATACATTGAAACAAATAATTTGTATATATAAAGCAAAACACATGACATCTCTTTCATTCTAAAAGTGCATTACCTAAATTTTACTCCATCTCTAGGTAATTTATCAAAATAAAGCTAATATTAATTGTTGCTTGAAATGTATGTTGATTATCTAAAAAAACATAGTACACTGCGGTTATTTTTTAATCTTGATTGCAATTGTTAAATTAATGAACTCGGGTAGGTGGAAGAATTTGGCTTCTGCATAAGAAAGGCCTAATTTTTTGTAGTCAAGGAGCATGTATAGTTGTCGTAGGAAAATTGAATTAGTTGAGAACATTTGTAGGAGCATATTACACAATGCATCACAAAATGATTGTACTTAACATTGACTAACTGTTTTGGAACTGTGGAAATATACTAAACATAAGAAACTAATAGAAACCTCAATAAAAAGAATGTCGAGTGATAAATAAAAAAAAAACTTTTTGTAAAACAAAAGAGGAATAATGAAATGTTAAATTTAAGTATTAAATAATATAATCAACAAATAAATCTAGATTTACCTCAAAATGTTGCGGTGAGAAGTGAAAGCTCCCCACTTTAAGTTATGCCATCCTAAGGCGTTGCTAAATTAAATGGAAAGATCTTATCAACGTCCACCTAGAAATTTTAGGAAACATAATGGTATCCATGTGAAACCGATTCAGAAAAATGTTAGGGAAGAAGAAACCCACTAAAATAGAAATGAAAACGAAAGAAAAACAGAACTGGAATGTCAATAGTTTACCCATGAATCAACCATTATTGCAGATACATTTATAGCACCAATCATTTGGAATTCAAGTAGAGGAGTTGAACCGGTAAATCCTAATATCCACACACAATTAATATGTAATTAAAACACACTTAATCATAAATATAAAATAGTAAATTACAAAAAATGGCAGCAGGAAAAGTAAGAGAGTAAATTCATCAATGACCTTTTTATCACCCAAAAAGTGAGAAAAGACCAAAAAAAGCCAAAAAGAGGTATCACATTAAGTAATTTTCATAGTCACTAAAAATAATATATATATATTATTTTATACCAATTTAGTGTAAAGATATGCTATATAAAAAAATATATCGGAGTGGGAAAAATTTTAATGTAAAAATATTTCAAAAATAATTTTTTCTACACAAAAATGGTGTAAATTATGTTGGTCAATGTTGTAGATGGGCTTAGGAATTCTAAGGTCCGGGTTAACTTTGTTCTAAATTATTATTATACCTTTTATGAACTCTAACTTTTTACCCAATTTAAACTTTAATACTATTTCTTTCTTGATGCCAAAAACTTTAATACTATTTAATTAACTTTAATACTATTTAATTGATGACTTTTGAACCACATGTTGAAACATAATAATAATAATAATAATAATAATAATAATAATAATAATAATAAGCAGGGTGGCCTGCGCTTGCGCTGCAGTCATCTTTTTATTAGGGCTATAGTTTTTGTAGTTGTTTAAGTCGATTAGTAAGAAGATATTGCATTGGCTATAAGTTAATCACTTAGGAGAAACTCATACATCGAAACAAATAATTCGCATATATAAAGCAAAACACATGACCTCTCTTTCATTCTAAAAGTGCATTATCTAAATTTTACTCCATCTCTAGGTAATTCATCAAAATAAAGCTAATATTAATTGTTGCTTGAAATGTATGTTGATCATCTAAAAAAGCATAGTACACTGCGGTCATTTTTTAATCTTGATTGCACTTGTTGAATTAATGAACTCGGGTAGGTGGAAGAATTTGACTTCTGCATAAGGAATGCCTAATTTTTTGTAGTCAAGGAACATGTATAGTTGTCGTAGGAAAATTGAATTAGTTGAAAGCATTTGCAGGAACATATGTAATTTACACAATGTATCGCAAAATCATTGTACTTAGCATTTGCTAACTATAATATAAACCCAAATAAATCTAAATTTACCTCAAAATGTTGCGGTGAGAAGTGAAAACTCTCCACTTTTGGTTATGTCATTCTAAGGTGCTCCTAAATTAAATGGAAGGATCTTATCAACGTCCATTTGGAAATTTTAGGAAACAAAACAGAGTCCATGTGAAACCAATTCAGAGAAATGTTAGGGAAGAAGAAACCTACCCAAATAAAAATGAAGACGAAAGGAAAACAGAACTGGAATGTCAATAGTTTACCCATGAAAGAGTCAAATGATGTAACCAGACACTCGAAAACAGAACTGAAATGTCAATAGTTTACCCATTAATCAACCATTATTGAAGATACATTTATAACATCAGTCCTTTGGAATTCCAGCAGAGGAGTTGAACCGGTAAATCCTGATATCCACACACAATTAATATGTAATTTAAACACACTTAATCATAAATATAAAAATAGTAAATTACAAAAAAGGGCAGCAGGAAAAGTAAGGGAGGAAATTCATCGAGGGGCTTTTCAGTCACCCGAAAAGTGAGAAAAGACCAAAAAAAGCCAAAAGGAGTCACCACATTAATTCTCAATTTGGGCTTTAAGTAATTTCCATAGTCACTAAAAATAATATATAGTATATATATAATAGGCATAATCTCCATTTCCCCAATAAAGTTTTATAAAAGCGACAATTTTCCCCCTAAATTTTTAATTTAGAATTTTCGCCCCTTAAACTATCAAAATTAGAATAATTTTCCCACTTTTATCTCTTAAACTATTAAAATTGGGACAATTTCCACCCAAAAAATGTTGACGTGGCATAAAGGTTGAAAGTTTGAGACAATGGCACGTCTTCAATTTTTTATAGTTGGGGGAAATTGTGAGTGGGTGAAAATTCTAAATTCAAAGTGTTCAAGAAAAATGTCCACATTGTGAGGAAATAGTCATTAAGCCAATAATAATAATATACTTGAACTGCTATAAAATGGTATCATTGGCTTAGGAATTCTAAGGTCCGGGTTAACTTTGTTTTAAGTTATTATTATTATACCTTTTATGAACTCTAACTTTTTACCCAATTTAAACTTTAATACTATTTAATTGATGACTTTTGAACCACATGTTGAAGCATACATATACATAATATAATATGATGAGGCATAATCTCCATTTCCCCATTAAACTTTTATAAAAGGGACAATTTTCCCCTTTAAATTATCAAAATCGGGACAATTTTCCCACTTTTATCTCTTAAACTATCAAAATTGGGACAATTTCCACCCAAGAAATGTTGAGGTGGCATAAAGGTTGAAAGTTTGAGACAATGGCACGTCATCAATTTTTTATAGTTGGGGGAAATTGTTAGTGGGTGAAAATTCTAAATTCAAAATGTTCAGGGGGAAAAATGTCAACATTGTGAAAGTATAGGAGGAAATAGTCATTAAGCCAATAATGATAATATAGTAATTAACTGCTATAAAATGGTAACATTGCCTACTCTCTAAATCAAGCCACCCCAACATTTTCTAACTGATCAAAACCAAAATTTTCACATGGCTGACCATTTGCTCTCCGAACAACTCGACACCCACAATAAGCAAGAAAATGCAAAGTTTTCATCAGAAAGTGGCGCCGAAATGACCTACAGTAAGAAATATAGGGAAATACTCCCAACTCTTCCTATAGGCAAAGGGTGGGTCAACATTTAGTTCAATACCAAGGATTTTGGCTTGCGCCAAATTTTGGCTTGAAAGCTATACTATGGATCCATGACGAATTCAAGGTTCAAGCGGCCGATATATTCTTAACCTCATTTCTAAAAACTGGCACCACATGGCTCAAAGCACTTATTTTTGCCATCATTAATCGAACCCAATATGATTTCTCCACTCACCCTTTACTCAGTAATAACCCTCATGAATGTTTTCCATTCTTGGATGCTTATGTCCATGATCATAGCCATGAAACTATTTCTTGTCTTGATTCTCTTCCTTCCCCGCTCCTCTTGGCAACTCATTTCCCTTTCTCTTTGTTACCCAATTCAATGATTACTACTTCTGGCTGTAAGTTTGTTTACATTTGTCGTGACCCGAAAGATGTGCTGGTTTCGAACTGGTTGTTCTTGAACAAGTTGAGGCCCAAGGAGTTGACACCTCTTCCGTTAGAAGAAGCATTCGAGTTGTTTTGTCAAGGAATGTCACATTTCGGACCTTACTGGGATCATGTTCTAGAGTATTGGAAATGGAGCTTAGAAAAACCAGAGAAAATCTTGTTCTTGAAGTACGAGGAATTGAAGAAGGAGCCGTTGGTTGTTGTTAAGAAATTAGCTGAATTTCTAGGTCAACCTTTTTCATTGGAGGAAGAGAGGAAGGGAATAGTCCAAGAAATTGTAAGACTATGTAGTTTTGAGAATTTGAGCAACTTGGAAGTAAACAAGACAAAAACATGCAAATTGACTAAAGATGTGGTTGTGAATAACAATCTCTACTTTAGGAAAGGTGAAATTGGAGATAGCAAGAATTATTTGACAAATGAGATGATGGAACACTTAGACAAAATAACCTTAGAGAAGTTATTTGGTTATGGGTTAACTTTTGGTGCTTAATTTAAACTTGGTAGTTACAAAGCACAAATTCTCTAAAAAGACTAGAATAATATTGTCTCAAATAAAAATTTAGGAGTAAAATTCTAGATTTGTTCGCGAATAAAAGTTTTTGCTTATTTCTTCTGTTTCATTAAGAGTCAAGTGAAATTAGGGTTTAAGACATGCCTTGTCTTCTATCACTAGAAATTATTCAAATAAATACAGCTTCTATAATACCGACATTTAGTTAATCCAGTTATCTAAGTGTTGGGATTAATTAAAATAGTAAACTTTCTTCATATATACTCAACTATACTTGCATGCAAGCTTCTATATATAATAGCTTTAAATTCCATTTTCCCACCAAATAGAGGAGCTTACTATAGGCTATTTAATTTATGACATAAAAGATTTTAGCAAAAGAAAGCAGTTCATCTAAAAATTAGGCATAGCTTTAACCAAAAAAAGAAAAAAAGTAGGCATATATAGCTTGCAACACCGCCTTCATAAAAACTACCACTCTCTTGATTGAAATTGTGAATTTTAACTATGTATTTTCCTTTCTTTGTAATAAATACATAGTTAAAATTCAGTTAAAATCGATCTTGTAAGACATGGAATAGGATGAATATGATGAAAACTTACGTTAATGTATGGATGCCAATCCTTTTCTAGCTTTGGCAAAAAAAAAAAAATTCCTTTTCTGGCTGGTGCAGTACATTAGGGTTACAATATAAAAAATGATCGCATTTGGTCCAATTTGGATTGAATCGAATAACAAACAACTAATTAGGGATTCAATCGAGTTAAATACTAGGTGGGTGCTTAATTTTAGATTTTTCAGAAATTACAAGGGTTTTGACATATTTTGACTTTTCAACTTTTAGAGAAAAGAAAAAGAAAAAGAAAACGAAAAAGCCGGAAAAAGCCCAATAGAGAAGAATGGCCGACTAGCCCTAACTTAAAATTCAAAGGCCCAGATTTTACAGCCCAAATTATGCAACCCTAGACCCGAAAAGGCAAACAAGGACGGAAAATTCCAAAGACGATCGCTAAGGAAAGGCAAAGCTAGAAGCATCGCGGCAGAGTATCCAACAGACGAAGAAGCAATTAAGCAAAAGAAGGAATCAAAGGGACAATAAGAAGAAGGAAGAACAAGATTATATTAATAGAAAAAACAAAAAAAGCAACCAAATGGCGGAGAAGAAGGAAGTGGTGCCGGAAAAGTATGATGTGAACGCAAAATGGGACGCCTGCCTCGATCTCACTGTCCGCCGCTTCGTTTACTCTTCCTTGGCCGGCGCCTTTGGCGGCCTCCTTTTCTTCAGTTTGTTTCTCTTTCCCTTTTTTTCTTTTAACTTTCCCTATTAATTATATATATATTTCAAGTGTTTAATTGCTTAAATGTGAAGATGCATTGTAATTAATAAAATTTAGTACTAGCATTTTCATGACAAAATTTTGAACTTGAGAGTATTAGGATCAGTGTTGTTGAATGATTGCAGATTGGCTTTATTGATTCTAGAAAATATCTTCTGATCAAGCTAAGTCTGCCTTGAATGCTAGCTCTTGTAATTGTTTCGTTAGATTCTAGTTAATTAACATAGCCTATGTGTTCTTAGTTTCTGCTTTTAACATTTTAAGTTTATGTGCATTTGCATTGGACGGTATCGATGTATAATATGCCTACATACCCTTTAAATTGGAAACATTTTGAACCTATTGGCTTCCTTAAGGATTTTGTATATGATTAGGAATACCATAATATGCTCTTATTTTAAGATATTTGAGCACCACTTGCATCCTTGTATTTGTTTAGGTTCTCCTACCTGTATTCTAATACCAGAATCAGCTCATGTTAGAAGCCACTTTTTCACTATCTTGGTAATATGTCTACAATTGAAGAAGAGGGAGGGAGGGGGTTGGTTAGGCTCTTTTTGGTGGGGAGGAGGAAAACGAAAAGGTTTACCATTCTCCTTTTTAGCTTAGCCATTGTTTCTGCTTCCTACAAAAGAAAGCCAAAACAATAAAAGTAATTATGCATTTTAACTTAGTAGATATTCATATAGGCAGTAGACAACGTATAACAACTTCTTTCTCAGTGAATTGCATCGACCTTTAATGGTACTTAGTTGAGCTCTCTCTACTTTATTGAATAAATAATATTTTTGATTTGTCATACCAGGGAGTCCAGTGACTCGATGGGCATCTGTAGCTTTAGGTGCTGGGATTGGAATTGGATCTGCATACACTGATTGTTCTCGTGCTTTTGATGGATCTCCTGCAAAGTTGGCTTCTCCTAAGCTTGAAGATGCTCCTGCTCCACAGGTAGGAATAATGATTAATTCAAATATGGATTTAATCTTCTGGATCCTTCCTTGTCTAGGTCTTGCACTTTCTTGTTGTAGTTTCTTTTAGTTGTAATCCTTTGTTTATACAAAAACCTATTAACAGTAATCTAAATGTGTCAAATAAGCCGATATGCATCATCATGGTAGGGCCTTCTTACGTTATGAATTAGTGTTCTCCCAGGGAATGGCGCATTTACAGGTCCCTTGACCTTTGCGTAGCCCTTGTAATGGAAAGATAATGGACAATAGGGAGAAAAATGGAATTAGCTATTTAAAATCGAAAGTTCCAAATTAGGTACAGGATCACCCTTCACCCTTGTATTCATAGAATGTACTAATCATCACATAACTTATATTTTCATAGTCCCCAGCCTTCCCCACCAAGAGCCTCCTTTTGGTTCGTTGTTTACCTATAGGGGCTGAGAATGTTATCTGAAGGCTGTAAGGTTTTGTAGATACTAAGTTCGATTTCTTTTTCTTAGGAAAAGAAGATGCTTGGTCTCTTTTACATGGACTTGCCATTTAGGATGACCATATAGTTTCGAATATGAGATGACACTAGTATCCATACAGTATATACACCTGAACCTGATGCAACTTTGAGCATACAGACACTGTCTTTTGCCCTTTGGCTAATGTTGTTGTGATTGAAAGAAGAAGTGAGAAATGGATAGAGGGTGAGAGGAATTTTTGTGCTCTTTTGCATGGCTGAGCAGGAGAATATGGGGAAAAGGGCACACCACACATGATTAGAGAAAGGGAAAGGAGAAGTTCTGGCTTTTTTACTTCAGGATGGAGTTACCATTTTTAGGCTCAAAACATGTCCAATCACGTGTTCATAAATTGGTTTATGTAGATTTATGCCTCCAGCCTTTTTATATATTGGGATCAAGTCCTTATGACTTAGAGCACATTGACTCAGCGGGCTTTGTTTTGAAGCCAGCAGAGTCTTGTACTAAATTAATGGGGGACAAAGAGTTCTTAAGTTCACTTTAACTGTTTTCTAAATAATGGGTGGCCTGAACTCAAATATTATAATACAAGGTGGTCCTTAGAGCAGTAGTTCAAGGTGAGCTGACCCAAGCAATACTGCATTTGAACGGCTAAATAATCAATTCAGGATATAAGGTTTGTTGCGAAAATCAATTTGGGATATAACTTTACAAAAAAAAATTTATGAAGGATATAACGTTACAAAAAGTGAGCAATTAAGGATAAAATCAGTTAGGCCTCCGTTAACTGATGACGTGGCGTCCACGTGGCATCCACGTAATTTCTGAAAATACACGTGTCATCTTCGTGGATGCCATGTCATCAGTTGACGGAGCCCTAGCTGATTATATCCTTAATTGTTTGAAATCAAAAACGTTATATCCTTAATTGAGCGTGGCAGTAAACGTTATATCCTGAATTGATTATTTAGATGTAAACTTATCATCTATAACATAGTATTTAGAAAAGAAAATAATTTGTTTGAAAAATATTTTATTTAAATAACTTTTTATTGTATATAAGGCCTTGCTTAGTAGCAAAATGTATTCTTAGGATATATGCTTTTTTTTGTCCCTCTGATGGTGATAGAGATAAAGTTGGGTTTAACACAATAATCATAATAGTTAATTGGTCATTAATAATTGTTAAAAATTAATACTAGAAATTACTTATGTAAATTTATTTATTACATGAATATTAAATTTGAATATTATTTATAATTATGTACATTTTTTTACTTAAAAAATATATTAATTTATTCTCTTTTAATGATATTAAATTTATTTATTATCAATATTTATATATATTATTTTGACTTTTTATTTTGTTTTATTTAGAGATTATTACAAAAACATTAATATTAATGGTATATGAATGTATTTATCATATTTATGTTAGTATATGAATGGTTATATTCATGAACTGCATAAATATGGTGGTCTTTATTTATTTATTTTTTTAGTTAGGGGTTACAATTTCCCAATGCCTATATTTTAGGCATTATGTTGAAAGAAATTCTTCTCATTTCCATTTGGTGCTTCTAAATATTGAATTGGAATTAGTTGATTTTAATGAATTAATGGGTCAAAGGCTGATCCAGAACTATTTGACATGCTATTTTAAATATTTTCTTTTTAACTTTTTGTATTTTTTTTATTTAAAATTCTTTTTATTTACTATATCTCAAAAGTATAAAATATGCTTAAAATGATTGTTCGTGTGAGTGAATTTCAATAATGGAGATGTTTATTTGCTTTGTTTGTAATCTTTAAATTTTAAGATTTTATTCATATCAATAAATAAAGCTATGAAATTAGGATTATAATTATTATTATAATTATGAAAATATTTTTATTACTATCGATAAATAAAGCTCAATGATGCTTGATTTTAATTTAAGAATCTGCCAATGAATCAATTCAGGATATAACATTACAAAACAAGCAATTAAGGATATAATGTTTTCGATTTCGAGCAATTAAGGATATAATCAGTTTGGGCTCCGTCAACTGATGACGTGGCATCCACGTGGATGACATGTGTATTTTCGAAAATTACGTGGACGCTACGTCATCAGTTAACGGAGGCCTAACTAATTTTATCCTTAATTGCTCGCTTTTTGTAACATTATATCCTTAATAAATTTTTTTTGTAACGTTATATCCCAAATTGATTTTTGCGGCAAACCTTATATCCTGAATTGATTATTTAGCCGCATGTGAACATATATTTAACATAAGAAAAGTGAAACACTATCTCTTAGGGTTGAACACATAACATTTAAATACTGAAAGTGGAAGCTTTTCGTGATACTGAAAAGTCGGTACGTGTCAATTGTCTGATATTGTGACAACAACTTTTCTCCTGCGCATGAGCTCTTTTGAATGAGTTCTTTTGGTTATTGCACCTTGCTCATATCCATTTGGTTTGAAAAGGGACAGGAAAATACATGTAGCTCAATTGCCTACCTGTGTTATATACCATGCTATTAATCATAAAAGTATAGGCTCTCTGGTATTTATATGTTAATCTATCATCACTGATAACTGCTGTGGACTGAAACAACTGCTATTTATTACTATTATAAGATTGGTAACTCAAATGCAGTAATCTGTAGAGATGAAATTTCTCAGACTATCAAGAAAAGCAACATCAGGAAAAGCAATGAGTTAATGAAATTTGCTTAGAGAATTAGAATCTTAATGTTTAATAGAATGATAGCATTTCAACGGAAAAGCTTCCTACATTTTCGATTCACTGCTCCAAAGGGAACTACTAGTCAAAAGTGTCCTAGCATAGCCAATTTATCAGGTCATTATGGCTAATTGGTGCTTTGCCGCCAGCCTCCTGGATGATGATTGTGTATAGCCTCAGCAGTTTAAGCACCATTTAGTTCCCCACAGTGGATTAAGACCTCAAGTTGTCTGAAACTTTTGTATTTGGTCTTTCAAGTTTGATTAGTTGTAAAAAGTTAGTATATGAAAGATGTTTGTCAATTTTATCTTATGTGAAATGTGCACAATTAATGTTGCAAGAATCTCTATAAGGAAACTTATTTGGTTCTCTTTTGGTTTTCAGGATGCACAGGAGTGAGCTGATGTTGTTAAAGTTCCTCTAAGTTGACAGGTTTAAATTCAGAATTTTGATAAGTTGATATTGTCAATCTTTCTTCCCCATCAATGTCTTTTGAATTTGTAGTACAAAAATTGTTGTTGGTGGGTAAACAGTTAACATGATGAACCAAAAATTTGGTATGAATCCTGTTATCTTTTGTTGTGCAATTCCATCATGAGTAAACAACACAATTTGAAGAGGAAATTGAAAATAATTCCTTCAGTGCCGGGCTTGAATCCTGTGTGTCCATCGTTAAGTGTTGCTCTTGTATGGTTTTCTGGGTGCTTTCTCATCGGTAGAGTTCTTCCTTTTCAGCTGCCTCATGGTACAGGAAAGATACGGATGTAGGCATAGGTCATATTTTTCTCTTATTTTATATATTTATTTCTTCTACAATCCATGAGCCACCCCACCCCTCGATTTCTTATTTTTCTCGTTTTGGTAGTATGGTTCATGGGACAACTGGAGGAAGA
Source organism: Corchorus olitorius (assembly GCA_001974825.2). Lineage (NCBI taxonomy): Eukaryota > Viridiplantae > Streptophyta > Magnoliopsida > Malvales > Malvaceae > Corchorus > Corchorus olitorius. Next base: position 1,175 of record AWUE01018687.1, on the reverse strand, counting down.
GTAAAATGCAGGATTAGATTAGATATGAGCATATAGAGAATTGAGATCAGCTTATGTTTGCATATTACTATTGGTAAGAGTTCTCATAAAATGGAAGTTTTGGATGGATGTGAATGAATTAACCATTACCCAGGCCTCCAAAAGCTGCATCTTTCTATCAAAATGTTGCTCAACGATGGTTTTAAAGTTTTCATTTGTGCATATATATGGATCAAAATTTCTTCCACCGGATAATGTCTGGCCTTCTTTTAGGGATTCTACGAATACGTTGGGATCAAACCGAACCAATTGGCAAGGAAGTGAGGGCAAACCTTAGTTAAGCTTTTTATGCTAAAAATCGTGCTCTGATTTATGTCACAGAATCACTGTCTTTGCACATCTACTCCAACTTATTCTAGAAATTAAATCATGCATCCATAAATAGTATTGGTCTCAATGACATGACAACATACCACAAACATGAGCAATCGTGCATGTCAAGAGAACATATATAAGATGCAATGTTAAATGGCACCCCCAAGGCCATGTCTGCAGAGCACTGGTACATTTGACATGATAACTCCCCATTTTTGCTACATAGAACTGCATGAAATTCACATTGGAAATTAGGATTAAACTTATTGCAAAAAGAACGCGCGAGTAAGAAATAAGTTGACTACTTGATAGTTAATTAATAATAATAAGCTGAGCAAACATGTGGCAAGGAGGAAGTTGCCATCAGTTTCAGATCAGATGGATTCCAGGCTGAGAGTATGATTCTTCTATCATTTGGATTATTCTTAATCTTGTCACTAATAACATGTAACAATTAATCAAATCCTTGTCCAGTGTAGTCAGCATGCATGTCAGTATACCTAGATAACATAAGATGATGTCTTGAACCATTTTTAGGTACTAGTCTTTACTTCCACGTGCGTTGCACGTGACCCAAACTCGATAATCCGTCCAATCCAACCGAACTCGACTTGATCAGAGAAATTAAACCACCGATAACCCGACAAACTCGTAATCCGAATGACACGTGAAATTAACCCGGATGACCCAAATATACTATAAACTAAAATTATATTTTATTCAATAAAATCCACATTGTTATAATTTTAACCATTCTAAACTATAATTTATTCAATAATAATTATATTATTGTTATAATTTTACCTATTATGATTAAATTT
>AWUE01018686.1:0-10948 GCA_001974825.2 Corchorus olitorius | reverse complement strand
AAGGAATATTTTTAAAAATTGTAATATATCTAAGTTTTTAATTAAATTAGTAAAATGGTAAAAATAAAATAGGTATATAAATAAAAAATAGAGTTTTTATTTGAGTAAAACTATAAAAGTATATTTAAAAATTCTAATATAAAAGTATAATTAAATAGTTATAAGGATATTAGATTTAATTAAATAAAAATAGAGTCTTTAGTTGAGTAAAACTATAAAAGTTTAAACAATGGCATTTAAGAAATATATTCGAAAAATAAGGGTATAATGGACAGATATATACGAAAAATAAGGATATAATAGGTGATTCAAAAGTTTTACAAAACTCGTACTTTTATATATAGTATAGATAAGTACTCTTCATGTTCCTCAAATATCAAACTCAACAATAATGGGCTGAAAAGTAAACCGCAAAACCAAATTTTCCAGAAGTGCGGTAGAGAACCTATATCAGAGAGATTCATACCAGAGAGAATATATAACAATGCTTGGTTTTCAGAATCACCCACTTCTTCACAATTTCTGTTCAAAAATTCAGTCATTCTTTATGTTCCTTCTTATATTAAGTTTCCATCGACTATATGTAGAAATATCACTCCGTGATTGCATTTCCCTATCAATGATTCCCCCATTATGGGCAATTAAGAAAATAACTTATTGAAAGGATTAAAAGAAGCTGTTGTTATATGGGACCAGCAGAGGCATATAAAGAAAAGAAAATGACATTCAAGAGAAGCAATTAAGAAAATAACTTATTGAAAGGAAGCTTTTCTTAGTTATAGGTATAATAATATATTTCCAACCTTAGTAAGGTTAATCAGCTGACATACATTCAAGAGAATATACATGGATACATCAATTTCAAAACTAAATGCCGTTTTAGCAATGATCAGCTGTATCAATTCTACCACAAACAACATAGATAGATTAGCTTTTTACAACAAGGCCATCGTGTAGCCAAGTCCTCATGAGAGTGAACGCCTGCTCTGCATCTACATCTTCCTCAGGAGATCCTGGTCGATGGGCAAAGGCATGACCTCTTCCCTTGAAGATTACCACCTTTGACCCCCTGCCAATGCCCTTCTCAAACTCATTCAAAACGCTAACCGGACAAAGAGGGTCGTTGTCCCCTGAAATGAACAAGACAGGCACCTTTACTTTCGATGCTGCTGATACATCCATCCTGGTACCATAAAATGAGACAGCAGTGCTAAAACAACCTCCCTCATCTGCAGCTAAAATGTCTATCACTCGACCACCCCCAAAGCAAAACCCCATAATACCAAGTTTCTTTGAAAGTCCTGCAGCTGTAAATTCATCAACCATCCATTTTGTTGAGGTTTCAATGTCTCTTGCAACCCTCTTAGGATCTTGGCTAGCCAGCCATTGTTCAAACATTGTTTTTGGCCGCCCCTTTCCCCAGGGATCACCGCGAAACAGGTCAGGAACAAGGACACTGCAATTTCATTTAAACATGAGGATTGGTGTCTCATCTCAGCTACTAGTTGCTAGTCTATATTTCAAAGATCTCAAAAGGAACAAAAAATAGAGAAATCTCAAATCCAAGTAAAGTTCACAAGTTCTGGGAATGAAAACAGTATATGTAAACCTTAAATTAAAGAAAGGATTAATAAGCATGAAAACCTTGGGTGTTTCAAAGGGTAAGAATTCATACTTGTAACCATGGCAGGCCACTTGGTAAGCAAAATCTCTTGTGGCAGAATCTTGAAACCCAAAGATATCAGTTAAGAGCAAAACACCTGTTCCATTATTATTCTTCACTGCCTTAAACAGAAAAGCTTGGATGTTGTCATCCCCTTCACCAATGGAAAGCTCCACCCCATTCACCAACTCACATGCTTCATCATCAATGTCATTTTCCACTTCCACTGCACTACACCTTACCCTTTGACCTCTTATCTTTCCTGATGGTTTCTGGCAGTTTAAATTGCATTTTCTCTGAACACAAACTGAAACTTTAAAGTCAGAATTTGCAGATATACTTTTAAATGCTCAATTAAAGAACAAGTCCCCTAAGGCTGTGCAATCTCTAAGACCTTGACCAATGGCAAATTGATGCTTAATTCTCTGTTTCTTAGGCAAAAAGGGAAGCCCTTTCATTGTCAGTAAACAAAGAGCCTTAGATTTTACTCAGATTACAGGAAAATAAGTAATTTCTACTATCTCATTTTACTATTATTAGTTATTTTACTTTAGAGTTCAAACTCGAGACTTTTCTCGTTAAAATCTGAAATTCTAAGGGTTTAGATTAATGTGGCTTAGAGAGAAGAGTTTGCTATAATTAATTAGTAGTTCTGTAGTAAAAAAGAATTAAAAAGGGAAAGTGAACCGTACAAAAGTTGAGAGAAAGCGGAGATGATGACGGCGACCATGGGAGGGTGGAAGAGAGCTTCTTCTGGCGGTGCAAAGGGAGGTGGAGAGCACGGCGGAGGAAGAGGGTGTTGAAGCTAGCCCCATATCTTTATTAGAGGTGTTTATGGCATTGGCAGGCCGCAAGGGGTACAAAAGTGGCGTTGCACTTGACAAGCACACCTGACTCTGACTGGTTTACTTAAGATATTTTCTGTTTGTGGACAAAATAAATATCTTTAGAACAGAAAAATAAATCTTTTTGGTCCTTCAAAGTTCAAATTTGATGTAGCTCTTATCCTATATTAGTTTTGGCTTAATGCACAAAATCCCCATCAAATATAAAAGGGACATTTTGTCTCATAAGTTTTTTTCCAACTTTATCTCCTCCTGAAGTATGCAATAAGGACATTTTGTCCTATATCGTGATAGAATTCAGTTATGTGCTTGTACGTGACTAATGAGTCTGTTAACTCGAGGTTGTTTGTTGACGCGGAATTTCTACGCCACTTAAAAGTGATCCCACGTCAACCTTTTTTATCCTCCAGAAATTGATAAAAATCCAGGTATGGCCCATTTTTTGGCTGACGTGGAAATTCCAGGTCAGCAAAAAATCTCGAGTTAACAGACCCATTAGTCACGTGCAAGCACATAACTGAATTTTGTTACGGCAAGGGGCAATGTGTCCTTATTTCATACTTCAAGGGGCAAAATTGGACAAAAAAAGAGTAGGAACAAAGTGTCTTTATTATGATATTTCAAGGAGATTTTGGACATTAAGCCTATTAGTTTTTGGTAACCTTGTATATTAAAAAAAGTATAAAAGTTATGGGAATATATTAAGTATAACCTCTATATTACCAAAAAAAAAAAAAGGTATAACCTCTATATTAGTTCCTCACCCCCCAAAAAGAACCTCTAATATTAGTTGTGATCATTGTGTATGAAATTTGATAACCCCCAATATTAGTTTTGGCAATTTTTGTATAAATTTGATCACCCTATATTAATTTTGGTAATCTTGTTTATAAAATTTGATAAATCTATTATATACCCCTTATTTATGAAATGAATATTAAAATTACTTATACAATGTAGGGTTATTGAATTTATATTGTTAGACCTATAATTTTTTGATAATCCCGTATTAGGTTTTGTCAATCTTGAATATTAATAAATTTGCCTCATATTAGTTTAGTTAAAATTGTATATAAAATTTGATAATCTCTTATATTAGTTTAGTTAAAATTGTATATAAAATTTGATAATCTCTTATATTAGTTTATATATTAGGTTTGGTAATCTTGCATATTAAATTTGATAAAGCTTATTGTTCAAAAAGGCCCCTGAACTTACACAAAATGGCTAAATAAGCCCCTGAACTCTAATTGCAGCCAAATAAGCCACTGAACTCTTAAAAAAGGCCAAATAAGCCCTTTTCTGATGGCTAAATGCTGAAATAAGGACTAAACATTTCAGGAATTTCTCAATTAAGGATCAAAATACACAATTTCAACAAATTAGAATACATACTTAATATTTTTTTACAAATTGGATATAATATAAGTTAATACTATTGTGTGAGATATATATAAACTGAAAAGCACACGATAATTATATATCATATTACGTTTAATGAATTTATTTTGATTAATAGGGCTTGATAATTAATTAACATGATAATATCATTTTTCTATCAAATTAAACGTGTACGCATGAGAAGGATTGGTTTTCATTTAAGGATTCCCTAATTTGTAAAAATTTGCTAAGTATGTGTTTTAATTTGTTGGAATTGTGTATTTTGATTCTTATTTGATAAAATCTTGAAACGTTTAGTCCTTATTTCAACATTTAGCCATCTGAAAAGGGCTTATTTGGCCTTTTTTAAGAGTTCGGGGGCTTATTTGACTGCAATTAGAATTCAGGGACTTATTTGGTCGTTTTGTGTAAGTTCAAGGAACTTTTTAAACAATAAGCCAATTTGATAATCAAAGTTTCTCACCTTTAAATTGTCATATCACCCTCATAGCTAGTGTGACCTCATCACCTCAATGATTCAATGATTTTGAATCACTATCCTTTTTTTTTTCATTTTGCCGAATAAAGTGATAAGATCATCGAGAAGTAGATCATTGTAGAAGTTTTGTTGATCACCCCATTCCATATATACAAATAGGATGATTTGATAAAAAACTAAGACAAATTTGAGAATTTAAGGGCATTTATAGTTTAGTTATGCTAAGTGATAAATAAATCAGGATTTCCTAGAAATGAAAGGTGAACAAATAAATAAATAAATACAAGAAATGAATAGATTTGTCAAAAGTACCCAACCCTCACACACTTCACAACTAAAAAAAGATAATTGTAGTATTAAATAAACTTGTCCACAGAAATTGCCCAACCAGCCTGTGACCAACCATTGCATCCCATCCCAAGAATGGTTTATATGGTGCAACCATATGCATGTGGCATGGTGGCAGTAAGATTGAGCCCATAAAAACAAGAGATCTGAATATTCAACAATTAAGAGATAAAAGAAAAACAAATTTTCCCAACTTCCAACTATATATCTCACCTACTAACTATGGGTTTTGTGCTTTTAAGGATCCAACGAACCAAGAGTCATGTCATGTATAAATATACTGCTTTCTCCACATGAAATTGTGCCTTCCTTTTCCCAATTTCTTCCATTCCTCCTTTTTCTCTGGCTGAAAATGTCCAAAATCAGAGCTTATGGCATATGGCCATGGCTGTGGGAGATAGATATTATTACACTCTGCAATGCAAACTTCGCCTTCTTAGTAACCCTATCAGCAATATCATTATGGTTCATGTGGACAATCAAGAAGTCAACGAAGGCAAGAAAAAGTTCATTGCCACCGGGCCCTCGTGGGTTGCCACTGGTGGGATATCTTCCATTCCTTGGAACCAACCTCGTGGAAGTCCTTCCTGAATTGGCTAAACTCTATGGCCCAATCTACAAACTTTGGCTAGGGCAAAAGCTATGCGTCGTAATCAGCTCACCATCGTTGGTGAAAGAAGTGGTCCGTGAAAAAGACACAATCTTCGGCAACCATGATGCAACCATTGCTGCTAAAATGTCCTCTTACGGTGGCAATGATATAGCATTTACACCTTACGGACATGAATGGAGAAAGCTACGCAAAGTGTTTGCTCATGATATGGTCGGCAATGCTAGCCTCGAGAGGACTCGGAATCTCCGAAGGAAAGAAGTGACGAAGATTATAAGAGATGTGTATAAAAATGCTGGAAAGGCTACTGATTTTGGCGAATTGGCATTCACCATTTCAATCAACACAATGATTAGCATGTTGTGGGGTGGCAAAGTGGAGGGAGCAGAGGTTGTGGCTAATAAAGAGGCTGAGTTTCGAGAGATTTTCGCAAATCTTACTCGGTTACTAGGGTCACCCAATGTTTCGGACGTTTTCCCTTCGCTTGCAAGGTTTGATATTCAAGGAATTGGGAGGCAAATCAAGGAAATTGCTGCTTGGTTCGAAGAATTTCTTAATGCTCTGATTGATGCGAGAACGAATAGTTTCGATGCTGTGAAAGAAGAGGAAGATGGAAATGGTGGGGAAAAGGACTTCTTGCAGATCCTGTTGGAGCTCATAGGGAAAGAAGATAATGCATCTTCAATTACAATGGACCAACTCAAGGCTATATTAATGGTATGATTCTAGTTGCTAGATATATATAAGATTTCAACTAAACTTTATGATAATGGTCGGTTGTTTTACAGGATATTCTGGTGGGTGGAACTGATACAACGCCAACTGTTGCAGAGTGGGCAATGGCAGAGCTAATCCTACATCCAGAAATGATGGAAAGAGTGAAGAAAGAATTAAATGACGTAGTTGGCCTAAACAACATGGTTGAAGAGGTTCACTTACCTAAATTATGCTACCTCTGGGCAGTCATAAAGGAGACCTTCCGATTGCATCCGGCTTTCCCCTTCCTTGTGCCTCGAATCTCAAGCCTGTCGACCACAATTGGCGGCTATTTTATACCAAAGGGCACCCAGGTCATCATGAACTATTGGTCCATTCACAAGGACCCTCAATTTTGGGACAATCCCTTGGAGTTCCGCCCTGAGAGATTCTTTGAGGCTCCCCCAGGCAAGTTTGATTTCCATGGGAATGATTTTCAGTACATGCCATTCGGTTCTGGACGGAGAATGTGTGCAGGGCTTCCCTTGGCGGAGAAGATGGTGCCTATGATTTTAGCCTCACTATTGCACTCTTTTGAGTGGAAATTGCCCCATGATGCAGCACAGGAAGATTTGTCTGGTAAATTTGGGCTTGTTATGAAGAAAACGAAGTCTTTGGTTGTTATCCCAACACCAAGATTGTCTAACCTTCAAGTCTACAAGTAAGAAACTAGAGATACATGTAACAGAAAATACTTGGGTATTGCTACTACACTATAATATGTTCTAGTCTTTCATTCCAACTACTTCTATCAGCTTTGTTTCAATAATGCTGCTACCAACCGGTAAATCTGGTTTTTACCCCATACCAGTACAATTGAGTGTAAGTTTCCAGTTAGACTAAGGTACCGGTATGTATCAGCCAATTTAACGGTGTTCCTGCAAAACAGATTGAATCGCCGCTGCAAAAAGCCTTTTCTTATTTGTTTTCCATAAACCTAATAACAGAATTTAGCCATCATCAGACATGTTTCATGGGTTCTGATCATATTTCTCTTCATTTTGTCATAAACCTACTTTCATAGCTTGTTTGCATAGAATACATGTTTTCATAAAGTGCAGTATCACTCAGATTGGTTCCTTTAGATCTATTTCTATTGCTAAAACAAGGAAGGAAGAAGGAGGTGAAGTTTATTCCCTCTAGAAGTAACGTCTCTCTGATTCCTTTTTCCCTTTGCCAACTAGTCAAGGGTTTTGACACGATCTTAACCTCGCAAATTAACTGAAGGTGACAAGTAAAACAATGCATTTAACCATTCATTTGGCACTGAGCTCCTATGCTAAACAGCATAAATTGACCAATCAAGGTACAAAGTTATGTGAGGGAGACATGTTAAACAACACATGCAACACAATTAACATTCAAGGGTTTTAGTGGTGGACCAGATTGAGGTCTCTAGGCGTGGAACAACATTCAGGAAGCAGGTGATATTAAACTTTCCAAAGCGTGAAAAAAATTCAAAATTTTGTGTAACAGTTGTCAACATAAGTTCAATGCACAAGTTGTCTAAGTACAACAACAGTCAATAAACAAATCTGGAATGCTAAACTTACAACTTCAAACTATTCTAACTTAATGCACTATCCATACAAATATGTACTTCCCAACACCTTATGCTGTGTTTAGCTAACTGTGAAGAACTAGTAGACAACATATATCTATGCTGAATTTACCTTCATTGATGCTCCAATAAACTTCAAGAACCTCCATGACGATAGTAGAGAACAGATCGATAGATGGCAGCAACATGGAGAAAGCACACAAGAGCTATAAGAAGATCATCCAAGAGGCCAACTATCCCCAAGATAGCTGTAATTGGAGACAAAGCATTTATGATGTTACTTTAACTGTTGGTTACCAAACAAATTTACCAAGATAATTCAACACATGTATAATATACCTTCAGGAATAATGTCAATGGGGCTGAATATGTAGATGGCACTCAAGAACATCTGCACAGAAGAAAGAGAATAAGACTCTCTCTCTATACAAAGCGGATAAAAGATGGAGTATTATTTTCCATGAATTAGTTACTAAATTAAACAGCTGAGGTGATAAACTGAAACATAGCATCTGACAGATAATTTTTTCTCTATAAGATCTTGTTTAACTGCAGCAAGATGATTTTTTATAACAAATTAAATAATTACCATTTGATGCCTGCCAATTGCATTTAGAATAAAAAAAAAAAGACATGCAAATGCTTGTAATATAATAGGTTGAGTTGGCAAGAACTTTAGCTAGAAGGGCCTTGACAACAAAGGAAGAGTCTACTAGACCAAATCCTAGGTTAATCAAAATTTTAACAAACCTGCCTCAAGATGCAATTTTCATTTTCAGTCCAGGAGCAATCAACCTGGACTGAGCTGAGTTCTAAGGTGTTCAGGATTTGGCTTTAGCTCGATGACCACGGATTTTGCTTATATTATAGTACATTATGCAGGATATAATATTTCAAAGTTTTGTATCTATTGTTTGCAAACGACATAATGATTCAGTCCACTAAAAAGTCAATGCCAGCCAGACTAGTTTTGTGGAGGATTAGTGAACATATTTTCCAGCTCAACTAGAAAGCTTCAAAGACAAATGAAATGAAAGAGATTCAATTATTCAACAAAAAAAAAATGATGTCACTAAATATAAAATTAAGCAACATTTTCCGTTTCAAAATTTCTCCTTTTAACTTCCTAAAGCACAAGAAAAACCAAGAAGTGACTATCTGAAGGGTTGGAGTTAGAATGCATACACATAAGCTTATATTACTCAGATTCACGGGTGAGTGCCAGATAGAGGAGTCTGTCCAGCATGGTTACATTCAATCTTTTTTAAAGTTTTTCTCACATATTTCAATGGTCAGACCTTCAAACCCAGGTCTGTCAACAACAAATGCAGTGTATCCACATAAAGGGTTCCAAAAAGCAACAGTCTCTATTTAAACATGCAAAAGTGCTCCATGGCCACACTTCAAAATAAATCTAAAGACTCCTCTGAGTTCAGAAGATGCAAAAATTAAAAGCAAAAGCACTATGGAAGTTATTATGATCATTCTTCAATTACGACACAATTAATCTAAAATATGTATTATAGATGAGGTAAATGAACTTAACTGCAAGATATACACGAGCTCTGATGACAAAAGGAAGAGTTCTTTGAGGATCTGTCATTTCTCGTAACAACCTGCGGAGCAGAAAAGGAAGGTCTTGCATTCTCTGCATAAAAGAGAAACCAGGATTCAGATGTCAGGTTAGAGTAGCTCTGGAAAAAAAGTCAATACATTGGAAGTCCTAAGAATTGTTTCTAAATTTTGTACTAATAATAGGTCAGTCCTAGGATTGAACGAGTTTGGCACATGACTATAAGTGCAAAAAAAATATTTAAGTAGAGAATGTTCAAGATGCTAGTTGGTACTTGGTATAAAGATTCCTCCCAATGATCAAGAACAAGAAACTTAATAGAATTTAAGAATCATTGTGGTATGCGATGCAGATACTCTATATGTTGCAAGGTTACAAATCAAAGAGATTAAAATTATGGTCTCCAATCAGCCCTGGAGATTCGAGGACATTCCTTGCATAGGCCACAAAGAATTATTCATTGTGCTAAGTTTATGATTGTTTATTATACAGATTACCAACTTGTACTTGATCATCCTTTGAAGTTTCCTTTTATGAAAGTTAGTAATATTATGGCAAATCACAGTTTTGTTGATTATGTGTAGTGCATTAGCATTGGGTTGTTATTACAAGTCAAAACAATAATGAAACTTTAAAAATAATTCAATTACTACCCTCAAAGTTGACACTTTGTTCAAGGGTGTTTTTGGAAATGAGATCAAATTTTAAAAAACATGGTTAAAGTTTTCTACTTTTTCTTAATCAATTTACACATTCAACCTAGGACTCTAGGTACAAATAAGAAGTAAAGCTTTTAACACACTGGGAAGCCGTTAAGTAGAAATTCAATAGACACAAACATGCACATACCTGAATGAGACCATTGGATTGTCCACCAAAGTAGCGATTGTATTTCTCAACCTTTTCCAGAATCTCAGCAACTGCTGGGTTATGACGCTCACTTAATGAGGCTTCACCAGGAACCAACAAAGTAATATGACGTCGACATAGGGGACATTTACATGCTTGCAATGTAGATCCATGATGCCAAACAAGCATAATACAATTACCTAGGTAAGAGAAGGGAATTGAAGCATTATTTCAGTATCAAACAATAGTTGGGAACAAAAGAACATGTCAATGAATAGTCCTCATAATAGTTGATGCCATATCATTTTAGAAGAGAATAGCATGTATCTGACGGATATGAGTTATATGTAATAAGCCATACATATAGAAAATACAAAGCTTAGCATTTGTAACTGTAAGCGAGGGATAGGGTCTAATAAGTACTGATACTGATTTCACCAGGAGTGAAGATTGAAAGAGTAGTTGGAAAGCAAAACAAGTACATGATAAATAAAATAAATTTTAATAAAAGTAACACACAGAAGTGAAGTATCAAAGGTTGGTTTGGCGGCATGATAGGTTGATTAAGCTAGCACTATGTGGTTTCACAGGTTTCGAAAGGAAAATGGTATACAAGCCAGACACAAATTCTGTGTTTATGCTGCAAAAAATTATATATATATATATAAACCTTGAGAAGAGAAGTTTGATTAGACAAAAAAAAAGGGCCCTAGAATATGTTGGGACTTGGGAGAGAAGGAAAAAAGTTACAAAGATGGGGTTTCAGGGTTATATAGGAGGTTTAATTATGTATGGCAGAATCTGGAATTACAAGTTAGTTGCTGAAAAATCGGGGAAAGAACAAGAAAAGGAGGTAAGGGCTAT